>CABHPH010131484.1:0-38569 GCA_902168325.1 Peromyscus nudipes
CACAGAGTTGGGCTATTCAACATTCCCTGTGGTAGGACCCTCCATTGAAATCTTTTAACCGGTTGAGAATTGTTATAAGTAGGCACTGTGAAAGCAAATCTTTCTCTGTCTTTTTCTTGTAAGGGTATTGAAAAGAAACAGTCTTTTAAATCAATAACTATGAGAGGCCATCCTTTTGGTAACAGAGTAGGCAAAGGAATTCCAGATTGTAGAGAGCCCATTGGCTGAATTACTTTGTTAATTGCTCTAAGGTCTGTTACCATTCTCCATTTACCAGATTTCTTTTTGATAACAAATACAGGAGAATTCCAAGGGCTGGTTGATTTTTCAATATGCTGAGCATTTAACTGCTCTTCTACCAGCTCTTCTAAAGCCTGGAGTTTCTCTGTTGTTAAAGGCCATTGCTGAACCCATACAGGCTTGTCTGTTGACCATTTTAAAGGTATAGCTGTTGGTGTTTTTGGAAGATTATCAGTTATTGTGCCCTGTTTTTTTATAACATGGATGGCTGGTGACCAGTCATTAGAATAATATCTTCTACTATTTCTCTCAGAAACATGTACTAGTTTATGATTTGTTTCTGAGATTGGAGGGATGTTTATCTGAGTATTCCATTGTTGTAACAAGTCTCGACCCCACAGGTTCATGGCTATGTTAGCTACATATGGTATTAATTTTGCTCTCTGTTCTTCTGGACCTATACATTCTAGCCATCTTGCACTCTGTTTCACTCGAGATATTGTCCCAATTCCTAACAGTTGAACGTTTACCTCTTGAAGAGGCCAAGTTGGATGCCAAAATTCTGGTGCAATTATGGTAATGTCTGCACCTGTGTCTACCAAACCAGACAACAAAACACCATTTATTTTTATTGTCAGTTTTGGTCTTTGTTCATTAATAGAAGTTTGCCAAAAAATTTTCTTTATGTTTTTTCCTGAATTTCCTATTCTATCTGTTTCATCATCCCGACCAACATGATTTATTGCAATAGGCATTTGGTTATTTAATCGCTTAGAGCAGGCATTTCCTCTACAATTGCTGGAAAGGTTTGAACTGGATTTTCTGTGGGGGCCTGCCTGAGGCCCCTCTGGGAGTTTCCCGAAGCCCGAGGCAAAGGATTACCCTGTCTGTCCCTTGTTGATCTACACTCGTTTGTCCAGTGTTTTCCCTTACCACACCTTCTGCATACTCCAGAAGGAAGGGGCATTCTGTTGCCAGTGTTCTTTGAAGAAACATTATTTCTAGGAATCACCTGTTTACAGTCCCTTTTTAAATGTCCTTGCTTTCCACATCCAAAACATCTAACATTTCTCAAACCCTTTGACATTGCTTCTCCTACCCACATATCATCCTGGTCATGAGACTCAACATTAACTGTATCTCTAATCCAATCTTCCAAAGGTGCAGATCTTGCCTTTAATGGTCTGATTATTCTTTTGCATGCTGCATTTGCGTTCTCAAAAGCCAAAGATTCAATTATTATCTGACTAGCCTCTAAATTCGGAACCATTCTCTGTACTGCTGAAGTTAATCTTTGTAAAAAGTCTGTGAAAGATTCTTTTGGGCCCTGTATAACCTTTGTGAATGACTGAGTTTTTTTTCCTGGTTCCTCAACTCTGTCCCATGCATTTAAGGCTGCGGTTCGACATAGAACTAGGGTTTGGACATCATATAAACATTGTGCTTGTACTGAAGCATATTGGCCTTCTCCAATAATCTGATCCTGGCAGATTTGTATTCCATTATCCCTCCATTGTCTTTCTATATTTTTAGCCTCGTTGCTGAACCACATTTTAAACTGGAGATTTTGTCCAGGCTCAAGAACAGCCTGTGCTAAATCCCGCCAGTCCTTTGGTAAAATCTTATTACAAGTTGACCAGGTGTTTAACATTTGTTTTACATATGGAGAATGCATGCCATAAGATGCTATTGCCTCCTTAAATCTTTTTAAGTCTAACATTTCAACTGGAATCCAAACATTTTGTTCATTCTCTTCACCAGGTAGTTGCTCTATGGTTACCGGATAAATTAAAGGTGATTGTGTGAAAACAGGTTTTCTTTCTGTAACCTTATGATTCAATTTTGAAACAACTTCACTGTTAATTTCGTCTGTCTGAATTTGAATTTCTCTATAATTCATTTTTACAGGTTTAACAGGTTTTTCTGAGACTGTTATCCTGGCACTTAAATTGACTATCTTTTTAAATTGTACAAGGAGGATAAGAAAAGTAATAAGCTGAATAATTCGATCAATATTAATATTCTCATATAGCTGTTCCATTGTCAGAGTGCCTAAAATTTCAAACAAAGCCCAATTTTCTTCCAATGTACACATAAAGCCCATTTTTTTTTTATGTAGAAAAAAAATTCTCTTTTAAATAGATATGTTAATTGACTTACCAAGTCTTCGTAGAACAGTAGAAATTCGAGGGAATTTCAAAACAGCCACCTGGTGTTCGAGGTGTGAATCCAGAGAAAGAGAGAGAGCAAAAAGAGCGTAGCGGCTTGACCCAAGTCAAGCCTTAGCTTTACAGGCAGGGGTCCTGTTCAGCAGGGCAGGCCTGAGTTGTTTGTAACACTAGCTTTAAACAAGTAGCAACAGCTGCGGCTCAGGCAGACCTAGGCCCGAGCTAGGGAGCCGGGCCACTCAGGCCGGAACCTGGACCTGCGGCTAAGCAAGCCAAGCGGTTTTTAATGGATTCTTGTCACGTTGGGCGCCAAATGTAGATGTAACCAACCGTCTTATAAATAAGAAACACAGAACCAATGCAAAGAAGAAAGCCAAGAGGTCAGAGCTAAGAGCTAAAACCTTACCCTTCCTCCTGCAGTGGTCCTACCTCTCCGAAGGGAAACGCCACTTCCTGTTTAAAGTCTTTATATAGTCTCTGTTCTGCCTTCTCATTGGTTGTAAACCCAACCACAGGACTGCCTCATCAAGGCCTGTCTGTATAGACCTCCAGGTGTTCTATGGTTAGTATTGAGATTAAAGGCATGTGTATCCAATGCTGGCTGTATTCCTGAACATACAGAGACTTACCTAGCTTTGTCTACCAAGTGCTGTGATCACAAGCGTACACCACCACTGCCCTGCTTTCCTATGGCTTGCTAATAGCTCTGACCCCCAGGCAACTTTATTTATTAACATACAATTAACATTTTGGTACAAAAGAAAAATATCACCATAGACCTTAGAGCAATTAACAAAGTAATTCAGCCAATGGGCTCTCTACAATCTGGAATTCCTTTGCCTACTCTGTTACCAAAAGGATGGCCTCTCATAGTTATTGATTTAAAAGACTGTTTCTTTTCAATACCCTTACAAGAAAAAGACAGAGAAAGATTTGATTTCACAGTGCCTACTTATAACAATTCCCAACCGGTTAAAAGATTTCAATGGAGGGTCCTCCCACAGGGAATGTTGAATAGTCCAACCCTGTGCCAATATTTTGTACAACAGCCATTGGAAGTGGTTCGTAAAAAATTTCCTAAATCTATAATTTA
Source organism: Peromyscus nudipes (assembly GCA_902168325.1). Taxonomy (NCBI): domain Eukaryota; kingdom Metazoa; phylum Chordata; class Mammalia; order Rodentia; family Cricetidae; genus Peromyscus; species Peromyscus nudipes. Next base: position 3,502 of record CABHPH010131484.1, read on the forward strand.
TCATTATATGGATGATATTTTACTAGCTGACTCAAATGCAGATACTTTAGAAAGAATGTTTGAAGAAGTAAAGAAAATTTTGCCTTGATGGGGATTACAAATTGCTCCTGAAAAGATACAAAGAGGAGATTCTATTAATTATTTAGGATATAAAATAGAACTACAAAAAAATTAGACCCCAAAAGATGCAAATTAGGAGAAACCGACTACAGACTCTTAATGACTTTCAAAGATTATTTGGAGACATTTCTCATCTATGAACTATTGTTGTGGTAAAAAATGATGAACTAAATAATTTGTTCAAAACGTTAGAAGGTGACAAGGACTTAAATAGTCCAAGAGAATTATCACCTGAAGCTGAGAAAGAATTGGCCTTGGTAGAAAAGAAAGTACATGAAGGGCACGTGGATCGTATTAATCCAAAGCTGGGTTGCATTTTGGTTATTTTACCTTTGAGGCATTCTCCTATAGGAATATTAATGCAGAGGGAAGATATTATATTGGAATGGATATTTTTACCAAATAAATCGAATAAAAAATTAAAAACTTATGTGGAAAAAATCTCTGACTTGATTTGGAAAGAAAAATTGAGACTTCGTCAATTAGCAGGAATAGACCCAGCAGTAACTGTCATACCTTTAACTAAGGAGGACATTGAAAAATTATGGACAGAAAGTGAACCTTGGCAAAGAGCTTGCAGTAATTTTTTGGGAGAAATTAACAGCAAATATCCCAAAAGCGATAGAATTGATCTTATAAAGAGAGCTGATTGGATCTTGCCTCGAATTGTACAGGAAAAACCCATATCTGGAGTTCGTAAATTTTATATAGATGCCAACAAACAAGGAAAGGCAGGTTACAAATCAGAAAATTTAAGTAAAGTGGTTCAAAGTCCTTATAATTCAGTTCAAAAATCAGAATTGTATGCTATTCTGTTGGTATTAATGGATTTTTCAGAACCCCTCAATATAGTAACTGACTCTCAATATGCTGAAAGAGTGGTATTACATATTGAGACTGCAGAATTTATCCCTGATGCTTCAGAATTTACTTCACTATTTATTCAGTTACAAGATACAATCAGGAAAAGGAGTCATCCTTTATATATAACTCACATCAGATCCCATACTGGTCTGCCAGGCCCTCTAGCACAAGGTAACGATGAGATTGATAAATTATTGATAGGAAATGTGCTGCAGGCCTCAGAATTTCATAAAAAACATCATGTCAATAGTAAAGGTTTAAAAAAGGATTTTTTCATAACCTGGCAACAAGCCAAAGAAATAGGAAAGAAATGTCCTACTTGTTCCTTCTACAATCAACCTCCATTACCAGCAGGATGTAACCCAAAGGGTACTCTGAGGAATGAAATCTGGCAGATGGATGTGTTTCACTTTGCAGAATTTGGAAAATTTAAATGTGTACACCATATCATCCATACTTATTCAGGATTTCAATGGGAAACTGCTTTGAGTTCTGAAAAGGTTGATTCTGTAATCACTCATTTGCTAGAAGTTATGGCCATCATGGGTATACCTGCACAAATCAAAACTGACAATGCTCCATCATATGTTTCTGTTAAAATGACACAGTTTTTTTGCTTATTACAATATAAATCATATTACAGGTATACCACATAATCCTACAGGTCAAGCAATTGTAGAAAGATCAAACAGAACTCTAAAGGATATGCTAAATAAACAGAAAGGGGTAACAAAACCTCCCAGAAATAGACTGCATAATGCTCTATTAACTTTGAATTTTCTCAGTGCCAATGAGAAAGGAACAACAGCTGCAGAGAGACATTGGATAATAGAAAAACTACAGAATTAAATCAGCCTATATACTTTAAGGATGTGCTGACCTCAGAATGCAAACCAGGATATGTGTTATGTTGGGGACGAGGTTTTGCTTTTGTTTCTACAGGAGAAGATAAGCTATGGGTACCATCAAAATTGATAAAGGTTCGATTTGAACAAGAGGAGGTGATAGTTCATTATCACTGGCCAGTAGCCAGGCAGGAAATATATATAAGTGGGGCAACCAAACAAAGGATACTGGGATGAAGAAGGGAAGGGATAAGCAGAGAATCAAGATAGGCATGTCATATTGAGAATAGATACCAAGCCAAGTGGCAAAGAAAAGATAAAATATGGGTTAATTGAAGCACAAAAGTTAGCTAGTAACAAGTCTGAGCTACTAGCTGAATATTTACAATTAATATAAGCCTCTCTGTGGTAATTTAGAAGTGGCTACTGGAATGGGAAAACTCTGCCTACAAATGATGCTGAAATATTTGTCAAGAATTTCATCATAAAAACTGAGAAAGCTTTAAATAAACATTTCTAAACCCACAAAAACAAACCCAGCTTCCAATCTCACAGTCTCATGCCAGCCACAGAACAACAGCTGCCTGTGAGATGGAACCAGCCACCAACTGCCATGAGCTAAGCAGCATGGCTGGTTCATGCAGTCTCTCACAAGCCAAACTGTACAGAGAGGCATATCCTAGTAACTGACTGTGAGCTTAAACAGAATCTCTGCCAGCATGCTGCATGGTGGGTGTGGAGTTTTCCTCATTCAGACAAAAAGGATTACAGATATGCAGTAGGACGGATTCAGATGGAAAATAATACTCTAAATGGATTACGGTGTGTTGAAAATGTACAAAGGCTAGGGAGAGAGAAGATAAAGAGTATATACAGTCTTAGATTAAAAAAAATAAATTTTAAAATAATAAAGTTCTTAAAAGGGGAGTAAAGTAATATTTTTAAAAAGGCATGTAAAGATGGAAAATACACAGATAACCTGGATACAGTGTGTCATTTAATTGTCTTTGGTTTTTTTGTTTTTTTTTTCTGAGACAAAGTTTCTCTGTGTAGCTTTGGCACCTTTTCTGCAACTTACTCTGTAGCCCAGGCTGGCCTGGAATTCACAGAAATCCACCTGCCTCTGCCTCCCTAGTGATGGAATTAAAGGTGTATGCCATCACTACCTGGCAAAAATTATTTTCTTTCTATTCTTTTTTTTATTTAATTAAGCTTTATTTAGATTTTTTAAAAATTTTATAATTAATTTAATTTTACATATCAGCAATGGATTCCCCTTTCCTCCCTCCTCCTGCCCCCTCCCCCAATATACCCCCCATTGCCACCTCCTCCAAGGCAAGGACTCCCCTGGGGATTCAGCAGAGCCTGGTAGATTAAGTTGATGCATGTCCAGTCCCCTCCTCTCTTCACCTAGGCTAAGCAAAGTGTCCCAAGGTATTTTATATCATTTGTGGCTATTGTAAAGTGTGATGTATCTCTAATTTCCTTCTCAGCCTGTTTGTCAAATGTATATGGGAGGGCTACTGATTTTTTGAGTTAATCTTGTATCCTGCTACGTTGCTGAAATTGTTTATAAGCTGTATGAGTTCCTTGGTCGAATTTTTGGGGTCACTTATGTATACTATCATGTCATCTGCAAATAGCGAAAGCTTGACTTCTTCCTTTCCAATTTGTATCCCCTTAATCTCCTTATGTTGTCTTTTTGTTCTGGCTAGAACTTCAAGTACTATATTGAATAAGTCTGGGGAGAGCAGACAGGCTTGCTTTGATTTTAGTGGAGTCACTTTGAGTTTCTCTCCATTTACTTTGATGCTGGCTGTTGGCTTGCTGTAAATTGCCTTTATTATGTTTAGGTATGTTTCCTGTATTCCTGAACTCTCTAAGACCTTTTTCATGAAGGGGTGTTGGATTTTGTTAAATGCCATTTCAGCATCTAGTGAGATGATCATGTGGTTTTTTTCTTTGAGTTTGTTTATATGGTGTATTACATTGACGGACTTTCATATATTGAACCACCCTTGCATCCCTGGGATGAAGCCTACTTGATCATGGTAGTTAATTGTTTTGATGTGTTCTTGGAGTCTATTTGCCAGTATTTTATTGAGTATTTTTGCATCAATGTTCATGAGGGAGATTGGCCTGTAGTTCTCTTTCTTTGTTGCATCTTTGGTTTAGGAATCAGGGTAATTGTAGTCTCATAGAAGGAGTTTGGTAATGTTCCTTCTGTTTCTATTGTGTGGAACAATTTAGAGAGTATTGGTATTAACTCTTCTTTAAAGATCTGGTAGAATTCTACACTGAAACGATCTGGTCCTGGGGTTTTTTTTGGTTGGGAGACTTTTAATGACTGATTCTATTTCTTTATGAGTTATTGGACAGTTTATATAGTTTATCTGGTCTTGATTTAACTTAGGTATGTGGTACCTATCCAGAAAATTATCCATTTCTTTTAGATTTTCCAGTTTTGTGGAGTAGAGGTTTTTGAAGTATGACCTGATGATTCTCTGGATTTCCTCATTGTCTGTTGTTATATGTCCCTTTTCATTTCTGATTTTGTTAATCTGGATGTTCTCTCTCTGTCTTTTGGTTAGTTTGGATAAGGGCTTGTCTATCTTGTTGATTTTCTCAAAGAACCAACTCTTTGTTTCATTGATTTTTTGTATTATTCTCTTTGTTTCTATTTTATTAATTTCAGCTCTCAATTTGATTATTTCCTGGCATCTATTCCTCGTGGGTGACTTTGTTTCTTCTTGTTCTAGAGCTTTCAGGTGTGCAGTTAAGTCACTAGTGTGAGATTTCTCCAACATCTTTATGTGGGCCTTTAGTGCTATGAATTTCCCTCTTAGCACTGCTTTCATAGAGTCCCATAAGTTTGCATATGTGGTATATTCATTTTCATTGATCTCCAGGAATTTTTTAATTTCTTTCTTTATTTCTTCCTTGACCCATTGGTGATTTATTTGAGCATTATTCAATTTCCATGAGATGGTAGGCTTTCAATCTTTCACTGTAGGTTTTTTTTTATTGAAATCTAACTAAACCTTGGTGTTCTGATAGAACACAGGAGGTTATTCCAATTTTTTTGTATCTGTTGAAATTTGATTTGTGGCCAAGTATGTGGTCAATTTTATAGAAGGTTCCATGGGGTTCTGAGAAGAAGGTATATTCTTTTTTGTTAGGATGGAGTGTTCTGTAGATATGGATTAAGTCCATTTGAGTCATAACATCACTTAGGTCCTTTTTTTCTCTGTTAAGTTGCAATTTGGCATATCTCTCCAGTGGTGAGAGTGGGGTGTTGAAGTCTCTCACTATTAATCTGTGGGGTTTTATATGTGATTTAAGCTTTAGTAATATTTCTTTTACATATGTGGGTGTCCTTGTGTTTGGGGCATAAATGTTCAGAATTGAAACTTCATCTTGGTGAATCTTTCCTGTGATTAGTATGTAATGCCCTTCTTGATCTCTTTTGATTGGTTTTAGTTTGAAGTCTATTTTGCTGGATATTAGGATGGCTATACCATCTTGCTTCTTAAGACCATTTGATTGGAAAGACTTTTCCCAGCCTTTTATTCTTAGGTAGTGTCTATCTTTGAATTTGAGGTGTGTTTCTTGTATGCAGCAGAAAGATGGGTCCTGCTTTTGTATGCATTCTGTTAGCCTGTGTCTTTTTATAGGTGAATTAAGTCCATTGATATTAAGGGATATTAATGACCAGTGATTGTTCATTCCTGTTATCTTTCAGTGGTAGTGTATGTGTATTTCTCTTCTTTGGGGTTTATTGCTGTGGTGTTTTCTATTGCCTGTGTTTTTGTGGGTGTATCTGACTTCTTTAGGTTGGAATTTTGCTTCTAGTGCTTTCTATAAGGCATGGTTTGTGGATAAGTATTATTTAAATCTGGTTTTGTTTTGGAATGTCTTGTTCACTTCATCTATGACGATTGAAAGTTTTGCTGGGTATATTAGTCTAGGCTGGCACCCATGGTCTCTTATTGTCTGCATTACATCTGTCCAGGTCCTTCTGGCTTTCAAAGTCTCCATTGAGAAATTGGGTGTTATTCTGATGGGTTTTCCTTTATAAGTCACTTGGTCTTTTTCCTTTGCTGCTCTTAATATTCTTTCTTTATTCTGTACGTTTAGTTGTTTAATTATTATATGGTGAGGGTACTTTTTTGGGGGGTCTAGTCAGGTGTTCTATAGGCTTCTTGTATCTTCATAGGCATTTCCTTCTTTAAGTTGGGAAAGTTTTCTTCTATGATCTTGTTGAATATATTTTCTGTGCTTTTGACTTGGTATTCTTCTCCTTCCTCTATTCCTATTATTCTTGAGTTTGGTCTTTTCATGGTGTTCCAGATTTCTTGGACATTTTGTGTTATGACTTTTTTGGCATTAGTATTTCTTTGACTGACGAATCGTTTCCTCTATTGTATCCTCTACACCAGAGATCCTCTCTTCCTTCTCTTGTATTCTGTTGGTTATGCTTGCATCTGTGTTTCCTGTTCATTTACTCAGATTTTCTATTTCCAGCATTCCCTCTGTTTGTGTCTTCTTCATTGTTTCTATTTCCCTTTTCAGGTCTTGAACTGTTTCCCTCACCTGTTTCATTGCTTTTTCATCATTTTCTTTAAGGGATTTATTGTTTTCTTCCACTTTTTTTGTCTTTTCCTCTAGTTCTTTATTGATTTCTTCCCATTTTTTGTTTGACTTTTTCTCATTTTCTTTATTGAGTTCCTCTACTATTTTGTTTATCTTTTCCTCAATTTCATTTTTCATTTTTTCTTGAAAGGCCTCTAGCATCTTCATGATGTTATTCTTAAGGTTGCTTTCTTCTGCTGTTCAGGTCTTGCTGTTGGAGTAGGGCTAGGTTCTGGTGATGCTGTATTGCTCTTAATGTTTTTTTATATACTTCTGCCTTGACGTCTGCCCATCTCCTCATCTAATAGGTATAAGAGGTGCCTGTGTCTAAGCAAGTTGCTGTTGGTCCACTCTGTGTTTGTTGTGTCTGTGTCTCAGGGGGCCCTTCTGGTTCTAATCTTAGCTCTTGGTCTGATTTGAGCAGGTAGCTTCTGTGTCTCAGTGAGCTGCTCTTGGGTCAACCCAAGGTAGTTGATTCTGTGACTCATGGATTCATTCTTGGTCCTATCAGGGGTCTTGATCCTGTCAGAGCTGACAGATTCTGCATTTCTGGAAGCCTCTCTTGGTCCAATGAGAGGTGGTGGATTCTACTTCTCAGAAAGCCTCTTTTAGTTTAATCAGGGCTTGTAGATTCCCTGTGTCCTGAGTTTACTCTTGGTCTAATCATGGCTCTTTGTCCAATGAGAGCTCTCTCTTTCTCTGGGCTGGACGGGAGCTCTATGGACCATGTGGGAGCTCTTTGGGCCAGTTGGGAGCTCTATGGGCCTGGTGAGAGCTCTCTGGGCCAGAAGGGAGCTCTCTCTGGGCTGGATGGGAGCTCTCTGGGCCAGAAGGGAGCTCTCTTTGCCAGATGGGAGCTGTCTGGGCCAGATGGGAGCTGATGGGTGTGGGGGAAGGGTGTGTAGATTTCAGGGTCCTCTGGGGGGTCTAGGAGAAGGGGAACCTTCCCACAGGAGCCCTGTCTGCTGGCTGGCAACTGGGGCTGTGTTGGGCGGGTCTTCCCTAGGAACAGCTGGGGCCCAGGGATGGGACCTAGGGGCAGGCCTCCCTGGGTATGAACCCAGTCATTCACCTCTGGGCTGAATGGGAGCTGGGGGCTGGTTTCTCTCTCTCTCTCTCTCTTTCTTTCTCTCTCTCTCTCTGTCTCTCTCTCTATCGTTTTTTGAGACAGTGTTTTTCCATGTAGTTTTGATGCCTGACCTGGATCTCACTCTGTAGACCAGGCTGGCCTCGAACTCACAGAGATCCACCTGTCTTTGCCTACCAAGTACTGGGATTAAAATTGTGAGCCACCATCTGACTTTTTTTTCATTTATTTATTATGTATATAGTGTTCTGCCTATATACCAGAAGAGGGCACTAGATTAAATTCTAGATGGTCCTGAGGCACCATATGGTTGCTGGAAATTGAACTCAGAACCTCTGGAAGAGCATCTAGTGCTCTAAACCTCTGAGCCATCTCTCCAGCCCATTGTCTTTGATTTTTTGACTGTTGAGGAAGGAGCGATTGTTGCTAAGAGACACTAGATTAAAACTACTAGATTAAACCAATTTACATATTTTAAAAATACATTATCTTCAAAATTTAAGGCAAAAGATGTGTTACTTTGGGGGAGATGTTATGCTTTTATTTCCATCAGAAATGATAGGCTATGGATTCATTCTGGGTTAAGAAAAATCAAGTTTGATTGAGGGAGACCCCCTGAAAAATCTGCCTACAAACATAAAAAAAACTAGAAGAACTACAAGACATGTGATATATATTTTACTTGTTCAAACATAAAGCAAAAAAAAATCATTTTTGGCTGACTGCTGTACAATACACAATCTATACTTGGATTAATGCAGTATGTGTGTTACCTTTAGAGGTTTATGTATTTTCAGAGCAAGGGGACCTAACACCAATGAAAACAGATGGCCCAGATAATTCAGCATTTCAAAATGCCTCTGTTACAGTCTCCTTGGAATTCTATATCCAGAATAGCTTCAAGACCATTGGCTGAGATGATACAGCCTTATAGAACACTCAAGTCAGGACTTGAACATAATCCTAAATTTTCTCAAGGTCCCCCAAAGATAATAGTACCCACAAACAACAGGAAGCAGTCTAGAGAACTATGCCCACATTCCCAAAAGATGTATTATGCATATTTATTATCATTTAAGGGGGATTGGTTAGAAGTTGTTATGGACAATAGTAAAAAAATAAAAAGCTTTACAAAGGAAATTAGGTTCAGGGATCTCATTCTAAAAAGGAAAAGGGGGTTATAGAAATGATAGGATAAAAAGGTAGATTACTAAATCTACTTTAATCCAAAAAAGTAACTATTAATCTTAAATATTTTACATTGATATGGATTTTTGTATATTGGTACAAATTTAAAGTTAACTTTGCTATACTGTATGTATATTTCGACTCTTGTTCAAGGTACTGTGTTTATACACCTCTTTTTAAAATATAATGTATATTTAAAAATAGAAATTAATAGTCATCTATAGTAGTCAAACATATTTATGCTAGATATGTTTCCAAGGTCATACACACATGTATTTAGATAGATAAATGGTGTTCAAACACTTCAGAATCCTACAGAATATGGCATTCAATATGTTTAATAACCTAAGGCTTTTCATGAGAGTGAAACATGCCTACTCCTGGTAGAACCAAACTATTTCAGACAAGATAATGAGAATTGAAGAAACTCCATATGGAGTTTTTTTCTTTATGCAAATTTAGCCATATTGGCAAAGAAACTGCCCTTGCCTCAATTTCTGACAGTATACTATCCAAACTGGACCATGAGGACCCAAGAAAGGTGACTTCCAAACTTTGCCAAGACAAGGTAGACCAGTCCTTCAAAATTCCCTGCTTCACAGGAAAGTCTGTAAGTTATGCTAAGCCTGTAGGCCAGAGTTGGATGCCCAAAATTACAGAGGAACCTTGGGTGACTGACTGTCCAAGCAGTCATTAGTTTCTGTCATTTCTTTGTTGTTTCCTCTGTACTTCCTGTTTACTCTGGTAATATATCCTAGTTGAATACTAGTTATAGATTTCCTTGTTAACATATTCAGTAAAGAAACTCATAAAAGAGATACAAAATGTATAAGGTTCAGAGACATAAAATGATAATTTTTGGTTGATAATGCAAGTTAGGATATAAAATGATTTAGATAGAAAACCTTGGACACACAAAAATAAGATAGATAAAAGAGTATTTTCTCTAATTTTGCCAAATACAAATGGACTGCATATTGTAGTTCTTACTTATTAACTGTTTTGTTGTATATTATTTTAATATGTTAAAATTAAAATCTTTTAAAATTAGATAAAAACAGGGACATGCTGTGGAATAATCTTCTCTACACTGTAAAGATTTGTCACTTGAATTGGTTTAATAAAATGCTGATTGGCCAGTACCTAGGCAGGAAGTTTAGGCAGGACAACCAAACTAAGGATACTGGGAAGAAGAAGGGCAGAATCAGAAAAGTTCCAAGAAGAGGCAGAGAAGTAAGATGGACATGCCATACTGAGAAAGGGTACCAAACTTTGTGACAAAGCATAGATAAAAATATGGGTTAATTTAAGTGTAAGAATTAGCAAGTAACAAGCATGAGCAATCAAACAAGCATTTACAATTAATATAAGCCTCTGTGTGGTAATTTGGAAGTGGCTTCTGGGAAGGGAAAACTGCCTACACACTGTAGGGCCTACTATTATAAATACTCATGTTAACTGATGAAAAATGCAAGCATCAAATCCTCTATGGATCTACTTGCAGTATTGCAACTGGGATGAAGGTTGAGTGAGGGCCCATGATTAGTGGCCATACTGAAGGGCTCTGTTTGAGAATAGAAACTACATACATTTGGGAGACCCATTTGCTCCCAATATTTCTGGATCATGGAGAGGCTCTGTGGTGATGTTGGAGTTGATTCACGAATAGGGCAGTAAAATTGAAGATTCTCTTGTGAATAACTGGGAGAATGATAAGAATGCTATGACGAAAGTAGACTAGTCATTTAGAGGCACTCAAGAGGTTTTGCTTTTTGGCTGCATGCTTCACCTGACCTGCTGTTTGAAATCCTACTGGCATACTTTCATTTAAAATCCTGATATAGTTGAAGTAACCACAGAGAAGGAACCAAGGGAATACAATACATTCAGCAGTAATTTATTTCCTATATTTATGCTATTGTCACTTTAAACAGTTATAAATATTTAACTCTCTACATTCAATTGCAAGAGTATGAAAACTCCAAGATCAATTATTAGCTTTTAGTCTTTACTGACTATATAGACCAAAGAAAATGGCTTTGTATTCTTGATATTTTAGTAGTGAGGCTAGCCTTTAACAGCTGAACCATCTCTCCAGCCCTGGATCTGTATTCTAAGATACATTCTCATTGTAGATAGCAACTACCTTTATGTGATGCACTGTTTTCTTTTTTCAAAACAGTACCTATCATGGGAGCTTTGTCTCTAAAATTATGTCTGGAAGTACAGAACAGTACCTGCTATGCTGAAACATTCCAGAAAAGCCCAGTAAGAGCATTAGTAATGAACAAGGAATGGAAATTGGTCCAGTTCTATTGTGCTCTCTAGACAATAAGAGGAAGAAAGTTGTCTTGTGAACATTCTATTAGTGTAGGGAGTGATTCAAAGTACTTCTTACAATTAATGTCCATAAACCCTCATTGTAATTTTTAATATCTCCCCAGATAGGCAAACTGGTGAAAAGTGGGTTCTTTCATTTATTACAATGCTATCCAAGTAAGAAAATGGCTATTCAAATGATATTAACATATTCTATCAGTAATGAGAGTGAAAACACAATTTTTATTATTTAAAATGTGTTTGAAATAATCATATTGAGTCATTAATACTAAATTCATATTTTTGTTTCTAAATGTATTTCTCAAATGATAGAGATTTTCAGTAAAAGATCAGGTATTACACTGCAAAAAGTAAATTTAAATTGCAAAATGTTATATTTTAAATTTTACTGAAATATGGTAATTGCTACACACGTTTAATAAAAACCTATAAATTAATGTGAATAAGGAAAGTATAAAAATACCAGTCAGTGAAAACTTACATGCATTTCATCCCTTATTAAATTGGTTTTGTTTGCTGTATGATTCTATATAATTAAAGGTTTAATTAGATTAATAACCTTTTGAGACAATATGATTAGACTCATTTTAATCCAATGATACTTGAGATATAAAAATTGTGTTTTACTCAGTGCCATGCAAACTTATAGTTGTAGCCTGCTAAATCAGCCCTGAGAAGATGTTTGACTTCCATACAGATATCACTCTGATATGTGTGTACATGCATACATGTCTATGTTTTGTGAGGTTGTTGTTTCATATTAAAATATAACTAACTTTATCTTTTAAATAGAAAAATGATACTATGTCAACTATGTCTAAATGGTGAAGTTCCATACATGTCAAGAGATTATTTAAGAGTCAGTAATCCAATGACAAGCTGGGAGAAGATCTTGGGAAAGTTGTTTCAGAAATTCCCCCCAAGGGCCAAATTTATGGCTTCCTCAAAGAATGAAGGGAATAGAGGGCCTACATAAATCTCATTAGACTGAATATTTTAAGTGTTAGTTCTGAGACTGATATCCCAACAATTTCTTAACAAATTGCTATGACATGGAGCAACTCCCTCAGTCTCTAGAGTTCCTTTAGCATTAAAATCAGAGAATGTTAAGCTCTATCCACTGCAAAGTGACATTGCCCCAATGTTTACTTGATGCTATACTGACAATTAATCTAGATAATTAGTTTTATTCTAATTGTTCTGGGAACTTACAGCATACACTTTCCTCTGCTTTGATTCTACCATCCATACAACTTAATTTAGTTAATGATGGAGTTTCTTACCTATGCTATCCTGATCAGCCTGAAATATTTACACCTGTTGTTTTTCAAGTTGTGGTATTTACCTTTCTATACAGTTTACAATTAATGATGCTTCCTCTTGTGGTTGATAATATTACTGCTATGGATAGTAGTTTTAATAGAGAATTAGAAGTAAGCCTGAGGATTTGATTCACTTGAATTCATTATCAGGAGTTTTGAGTGTTATATAACCCAGATCCTCCTTATTATAGTCCCCTATTATAAATTAAACATCTGGCTTAGTTGAAGCCATCTTCTAAGTGATTTTTCTTAATGGTGGCCCTTGTGCCAAATGTTGGTTCCCATGGAGATTATTTACAACATGCATTAAAATCTTTGAGGGACTTTGTATGCATTTTCACCTAGGAACTCCCATGCCTTTTATAATATTAAAGTTTCTATTTTACTGACAGTTACACAATTGTCACTTATTGCAGACAGTACCAGAATTTGGTCTGGTATTTAAGGTCATAAATCTGCAATCATGATGTCTATTTCCTATGGTAGTATGCATATAACTATGGAGTTAACACATGGAACCAGCTAGCTTAGTAATATAAGTAATGAAGAAATAATTTTAGAATGTCTACAAAGCAACTGTTTAGTAGAAACTGTAATTGATTAAAATGCTCACTATTCTTGTAAAGTTTATTTGATTTCAGCTATTAAAAGTTAATTATTGACTTACATTGATCAAAAATGGCTTTTCAAACTGACTTTTGATTTCAGAAATATTATGCATTAGTACCTAGTATCCTGCGTTTGGATCTTGGAGGGAACATAAAAGATCCCATTAAAATATCACTCATAGCTGATTATGGTATTTAGAAGAAAGGAATGGATAAAGGAAATTTTAGAAAGTTCTGCCATGTAATCACAAAATCATGCTCTTACTCTATATCATAAGCTGACCTTAGACACTCAGAAATCTGCCTTGCCTCAATCTTCTGAATGCGAAGATTTGAAGTGTTAGCCACCATGCCCAGCTTGTACATCTCTCTTACTTACAGTAGTTTTGGAATCAAATCAGAGTTTTAGTTACAATTTTCACCAAGGTGAAACAAAATTCTGAAGCAGAGATCAGAGTGCCAGGTTATATCTGGTTTTTGTCCATGGCCCTTGGCTATTCACATGAGCTATAACAAGTTCCTGCCAAGAGTTTTGCTACTATATATGAGAATTCAAATTCAAACAGCATTTAATGTGAGATTTTAACTTATTCTCTTTAAGTATAAATTACAGGGTAAAACTAATTTTGAATTTTGAATAGAATTCTTTCTGGAAACTTCTTCATTCCTTATCACAAGAGGTAGTGTTGAGCTATTTAAAAACAATCTCAGAAATAATACTTCATTTCCTCTGAACAATATTTTAATTACAGAAATATGGGGATATTATCTCAAAGTGTATCTTTAATACATTACTAAGTAAGAAACAGTAAAGGTTTAGTTACTTGACTCTAAATGTGTGTTAGTTGTTATATACATTTCAAGACTTTTTTCAGAACTGAAATGAATAAATTACTGGATCATTAGATACAATTTCTGTAGTCCAATCAATGTTTCACCTTGCACAGAACCCTATCAGGAAATGAGTTTTAAACACTGATGCAACCAACAATAATATTCAATCTATTTCCTGACAAGTTCTATTTCAGTTCTGATACCTTTGTGTTTTAAAATACTGCAATCAAATGCCTTTTGTTTCATACAAATTACTGCAAAAATAATAAATTTGGAATTCAATTTTCAATGGAAGATTAATTGAGCAATTTTAAATAGTGCACAGTTGTGGTAACAAAATGAATTCTCAAATTACTCATTCAGTCTAACTTATCAAATGGTATTTCAGGGTACCATTTCAAATTCAAGTTAAAGGCAGAAACTGACATTTAACATACAAGGTTCAATATATGTTTCTATGTGTGTATACTTTTGTTTGTCTCAGCCATGACTCATTTTCTTGTTTACTACATATTAACTTTAATCAATTGTTGTAGATGTTTTACTTTTCATATTTTTTTTGCTATTTTGCTGCATAGTACTTTATGGTATTGAATAGTTGAAACAGAATGGTTTGGAGAGTTATACAAAACACTATTATAACATTACATAATGTTTTGAATTTACACAGATATTTTGATTTCTTAAATGGGAGAATATTTTGTGTTGAAACCTTTTCCTTAAAAAAAGCTATTCTACTGAAAAAGATAATTTCATATAGACTCATTGCTCTTTTGTTTTTTTGTTTGTTTAGAATGTACTTCTAATGTATCTTTATGTTTAAGTAACAAGATTTGACTAGGAAAAAATCTTTTTGGTTTATCTTCCTTCCATTTTGCCTTCTACCCCTTACTAATCCTTTTTTTTTTTGCTCTGAACATTCCCTTGCTCCAATGTTGGTCATCCTATTTCTGGATTTCAGTGTCCTTTGTGAGATTCTGACTCAAAAGGAAAAGAATGAAAATACAGCTTTCAATGACAAAGACCCCACTCATTGTTTCCCTGTACTCCTTCTCTCTCTCTCTCTCTCTCTCTCTCTCTCTCTCTCTCTCTCTCTCTCTCTCTCTCCCACCCCTCTCTCTTTTTCTCTTGCTCTCTCTCTCTCTCTTTCTTTCTTATGAAAGTCCTTTGTATCTTAGAACACCTCAAATAAACATGCCAAATTGAGACCCTCCCCTGTCTTTTTCAGGAGGAACTGTGAATAAATGTAATTTCTTCCAAAAACCTGTATCTCCATGGTTTTCTTTAGGACAGTATGCAGTATAAATATGAGAGTCTGTTAACAACTCTTTGCTTCATAATTCTGGGAAACCTTTCTTGACTTCAGTAGCCACGGTCAATATTCCCTGCTTCAGAGTAGAACCATTTCTTCCTATTTCACTGTTGGAATACACCACTTTTTATTTTATTTTCCGTGATAGGCAGTAAGTTTCATTAGTGTTAAATTTGCATACTATTCGTTTGTAAGCAAACTGTTGAACACATATTAGTTTTATAGGAATGTCAAATTAAATTACAACAAAATTAGTTGCTTAATGAGGTGAAATTTACTAATTCACATTTCTTGAAGGCAGAATTTCAAAATCAGTGTATCTATAATATCTTTCACAATTCTTATAAGAATGTGAATATTTGAAGTGAAGGTCCACCATGAATCCTGGTTACTTTATTCTTAAGACTGAATAATAACTGCAAAGATTCCTGTTTCAAATAAGGTCACATTTAGAGCTTCTATAATTTTGAAGAGCATAATTCAACTCACTATAAATTTTAAGCATTCAGCATATCAATCTATAATAATTAAATTACATATATATGAATATGTAACTTTGTTAAAATGTACTCATTTTTTTTTTCATTTTCCTTCATAAAGTTTATACTGCTTTACAAACTACCATACTCTTAATGGCATAGAGTAATATACATTTATTTTTATGTGCTTTCTGTGGATCAGGAATCTAGACAAAATTTATCTGGTCTTTTTACAGTATATGTGCTCAAGGCACTATATAGAGATAGGGTCTCATCTGAGGCTCAAGGTTGTCTTTCAAAAATTATACTTTTGTTTGAGGAGTTTATGTTCCTTTAGCTGAGGAACTCAAGAAAGTCTCCTGCTACACAGCAAGTAGTAGGATATAGTTAGCCTAAATTGAAGACATAAAGACTCCTTTAAAGAATTGCCAACTCCTAAGTTGGCCCTTTCCAGAATTGTGTCCCTTTTGGTTAAAATGAAGTCAACTAATTTGAATCCTTAGCTACATTTGAGGATCCCCATCATCCTTGCCAAACACTGTAGGCTGATCATAGAGATCACATCTAGGAGCTGCCTAACCTGAGGATCATCTTATAATTTTGCTTGCTTAAGTATATACAATATATTCAAAGATTATTTTTCCAAAGTAGATTTTTCTCATTATACAAATGAATAGTTATAGTGGAAACACATGAACTGTGAACCAATATCTGAGGAGCCCCCATGGAACTGGACCAGGCCCTCTGGATAAGTGAGACAGTTGATTAGCTTGAACTGTTTTGGAGGTCCCCAGGCAATGGGACCAGGACCTGTCCTTGGTGCATGAGCTGGCTTCTTGGAACCTAGGGCCTATACTGAGACCCTTTGCTCAGCCTTGGTGTAGGGAGGAGGGGACTGGACCTGCCTCAACTGAATCTACCAGGCTGGGCTGACTCCCCAGGGGAGACCTTGCTTTGGAGGAGGTGGGAATGGGGGATGGATTGAGAGGGAAAGCAGGGTGGCAGGAAGGAGGACAGGGGAATCTGTGGCTGACATGTAAAATTAAATTAATTAAAAAATAAAAATATATTAAATAAACAAAAAATTCTGAAAGCCAAAAAACAAATAAATATTCATTGATTCATAATTTTATAGTAGAATATTATTTTAAGTTGTGTTACTTTTGTTTATGTTGTATTTGTTTAGCTGTGAAGCTGTGTTACTGTGTCTGTGTAAAATACCTGATGGTCTAAGAAAGAACTGGCCAATAGCAAGGCAGGAGAAAGGATATGTGGGGCTGGCAGGCACAGAGTATAAAAGGGGAAATCTGAGAAGAGGGATCTAAGATCTAAGAGCCAAAGAAGGAGGGGGACTCCAGGGACCAGTCACCCAGCTATACAGCAAACCACAGAGTAAGAGTAGGAGTTACAGAAATAAGAGAACAGGGAAAAGCCCACAGACAAAAGATAGATGGGTTAAATTAAGGAAAACTGGCTAGAAACTAAGCCAAGCTAAGACCAGGCATTCCTAAGGAAGAATAGGCCTCTGTGTGTGATTTATTTCGGACCTGGGTGGCGCCCCTGCCAAAAAACAAACAACAAAATGGTGCCCAACATGGGGCTCACAATATCCATCTAGAGCCTGAGAAAGCTGAACAACAAAAATAAAAGGACGTGACTCCTTTAAGAAGTGCTGCTGTTCAGCCAGCATGCAGCAGCTAAATAAAAATGGCAGACTAAGTTAAAAACTGCCTGTGGCAACACAGGTACTGGCTTCCATAGCTAGGCATGTTAAATGCAGTTTTCAGTCACAAAACTCTGACTGGGGGTGTGAGCTTTAGGTTTGGCTTCACGTCCAGAGAAGCAGGATTAACCAGCTAAGAGCCACTTACACAGAGAATCCAGGTGACCTTATCAGTTTAAAAGTTTGCTTGGGCAGTCAAAAAAGCTAAAGACATGCAGTAAAACAGATCCAGGATGAAAAACTTCTAAACAGGTTACAGTGTACTTAACAATGTGCATAGGCTTCAGAACAGGAAAAGGGTATAGTCATAGAAAAAAAGAATAGTTTATAAAATAAAGTCTTTAAAGAGAAAATAAAAAATAAGAAGCCATGTATTGATGGGAAATATACAGGTAGTTTGGATCCTGTATGTGTTGTCTCCTGCATATACATACTTTGAAATATTAATCACCACTATGATGGTATTGGGACATAATTTAGTTATAGGGCTCAATGTCCATCAATAAGAATAATGATCTTTAAAAAAAGGAATGTAGGCAGCTACCTTGCCCTTTTGCTATTTGAAAATTAAATGAGCAGTCACCTATCTATGAGGTAGAACACAAAGTATCACCAGACCGCCCATCTGAAATTTTGGGCCTGTGGAACTATAAAAAAATCAGTGTTTATAGTTTAAGACAACTAGTATATCATACTTTTTTTTAGAAAAGTTTGAATATATTAAGATATAAATATCAGAAGTAGCAAAACATATATGAACTAAATAAGAAGTCCAATGTTACCTCTTCCTCCTCTTCTTCTTCCTTGGCTCATTATCTTAAAATATGATTTCTATCTCCAAGATTGTCTCCTAGTCACAGATCAACATTGATTCTCCACACAGCATATGTATTTTTAAGTCAGGACAAAGATGTACTAAAGTACTCTGGCCATTAGAAACATTTTCTTGATCATACATACACAGAAAAAAGACATAACACCACAAAACCCCACCATACTCTCTGCAATACATGAGCTTCATTCCAAATGCAATACAAATGTTCTTGTAGTTATAAAGTCTTGCCAATTTAAAATTTCTTCTGATGCTTAATATTTTACTATATTTACTCCATTTTCTTCTCTCTCATGTCCACTATGTATGTATATTATTTTAATATTGAGCTATATCATTGCTTTCTTAGTAATTTTTGGATTAGTATCTTTGAAACTTTTTAGTATCCACTCCCCACCTGAGTCAATATGTTATAAATGACCCTATACTCACAAACTTGGAATGTAATTTATATTGTTCAAATTTTCTCAATCATATCAATTTATTCTTCTAATACATAACATAGTAAAATATTTTTAAAATCTTTGCCTGTTTCACAGTATTAGATTTCTTCAACTTGAAATAGTTCATCAGTTCGGCATGACTTTTAGGTAGCTTGACATTTAGAAGGATTCCATGTGTATATTTCATAGGATCAGCTTTGAGATTGGATTGGTAATGTTTAATCACAATAATATTTAGGATATTTATTACTGGCAAAAACTATAATGTAATTTTCTTTATGATAGATACTACTTACAAGTTCATTCATAAATTTATTGACTGAAGAACTATAGTTGGAAGTTTTCCTGTGTCCTGCCTGGTCCCGCAGCTGCTCAGTCCCAAGTAAACACATAGAGGCTTATATTAATTACAAACTGTATGGCCTATGGCTCAGGCTTCTTGCTAGCTAGCTCTTTCATCTTAAATTAACCCATTTCTATTAATCTATATATTGCCACGTGGCCGTGGTATTACTAGTCATCTTGTTGCTCCTTGGGCAGCAGGCTTCCCACCTGTTTCTTTTCTGTATCTCTGTTTGGATTCCCTACCTTTCTCTAAGCTGCCTTGCCATAAGCCAAAGCAGCTTATTTATAAACTAATGGGAACAACATGTATTCACAGAGTACAGAAAGACATCCCACAGCAAAGAACAAAAACATTAGATTAGTATTTTGTATTATGTGTCATCTGTTAATATAATTATTTCATTTGATAAGTTAATTATTACCAGTTTGGCTAGGAAGGATATCCTTTTGCTAGTAGCTGGATTAGTGGGCTCCACTTCAGGATGAATCGTACAACCTTTAGAGAAGAAAGGCATCTTATTCAGCACTTTCTTCACATTTGTAGCCACAAACTATTACTTCTTTATCATTTTCTCTGCTTTAGTTCGAGAATCAATTCTTTTTCCAGAAGGAAAATTGGCTCTTTTTAGTCACTCTAGAAATGAAGATATGTGTTCCACATATAGTGGTTATTACTAAAGTTTTACTGCTTGTAGAATACTTCAATGGACAAAACAAGGGAAATAAATGGGTATTGAAACAAACAGTCCTGTGAAAAAACTCACAGATGGACATATTATATGTAATCAATCAAAATAAATCATTATAATGATATAGCAAAGCCAGTGAAAAATATATGATCCTCTCACTGTCTTCTTCAAACAATCCCTAGGAGTAAATCTAGTGAAAGAAGTGAGAACTCTACAAAATGAAAATATTAAAACATTAAAGAAAAAGTTGAAGTATACACTAGATAATATAAAGCTCTTCTAAGACCATTGATCTCCAGAATTAATATAGTCCAAATTAATATATTAGCAAAAAATTAACTATAAATGTCAAGTCATATTTGTCAGAATTCCATTGTTTACAGAAATAGTAAAAGCAACTCCAAAATATATATGAAAAAAAGACCCAGAGAATTCTGAACAATATCTATTCAATAAACAGGTTAATGATATGAACAGATGTGTTTTAAAAGATAAAGTAAAAATGGAAAATAACCATTGGTACAACATCCTTAGCCATCATATAAGTATAAATCAAAGCTACATTTATATGCAATCACCAGGCAGCGAGGTTATGATTTTGAAAACAAACAATGCTGGTGAGGATGCAGGAAAAAAATAACACTTGTGTATTGCTGTTGTTAATATAAACTGACCAAGATGCTGGGGAAATCAGTGCAGAATTTCCTCAAAAAAATATTTAGAAATAGAATCACAGTATAACAGCTCTATCACTTTTGGAAAGGTACTTCTTGTGATCTAACTCAATGTATTACACAGATATTGAAGATCAGTGTTCTTTCAACACTATGCACAATGGCAAATTCACAGAATCAGGTAGTATCTATAAACATAAGAATAAACAAAGATAATGTAACACTCATATGTGTGTGTGAGTGTATGTGTAACGGAGTATAATCAGCCATAAAGAGAATGACATTATTGTATTTTCAAATAAATTATCATAACCAGAAATATAATTTTGGATTAACAATAGAACATACATCAGTATGATCCAGCAATTTAATAAATTAAAGGAAAATAATGGTAAATAGAGTATATGTGGAAAAATACCACTGCCTTGGAAATTCTAAAGCAGAGTAAGGCAAGAAAAATTTCACTCTCCTTTTATTATTTATGTATTAGCAAAATGAAACTCTCCTTGTTTACAGATTAAATAATTTTTGTGCATGAAGAATATGAATAATCTGCATGTGAGCTCTTAGAAATAATTAAGCAAGTTACAAGAGATAGAATCTTTGGAGAAAACTGATTGTATTTTCATGTATCAAAACTAAATACAATAAAAATTACATTCATCTAATCACCTTATATATACTATAACACATACAATTAAGAAGACTCATAGTAAAATTAAATACTTATTGGGCATGTAAGCATCAAAACTTTTGTGTACTGAATATTTTTAAGACATGTAAATCAAGAAGAAAAGGACCAGAAAAGAAAAAATGATTACTTGGAAGCTAATTTAGTATTATTTACTAAAATTGAATATTCCCATGCCCTATGATAAAATCTCAAACTGTAAGTTTTGCATAGTCTAATATTAAATATGACCATGAGGATATATGCATAAGAATATTCATAGCAGTGTTCCTTTTGCTAGTTGTATGTTAGAAAAGAACCTAAATATTATTAAGAAGTGGAATATATCTTAGGAATATAATATAATGATATGTAGTAATTAAAATACCTAAAGAGACTATCACAATGATTATTACTACCAAATAGTGTTACTGAATTTATATTTTCAATATCTTAATTACTAGTTAAATGGTACTGAAGTTATTATTTTAAAAATTAATCAGTTTTGGAGACAGGGTCTCATGCTGCCCACTGTGATGTATATACAAAGATTAACTTGAACTTCTGATTCTCCTGCCTCTATGATGAGGCCACCATGTATGTAGTACTGGGGAACAAAGTTAGGGCTCAGGCTATCATGAACCCTTGGCAAGTGCTTTACCAAGTGAACAACACTCTCGGTTGAAGAAATTCTCTTTATTCATAGCCTACAACAAACTATGGGAAAGCATTTAGATATTTTTGGAATTCATGTATTTATATCAGGGCTACCTCTTGGTTCTCTTATTGGGCTTATTTATCCCCTCACTCAAGTGACACTGACATATGTATCCTTTTAATTATTATAATTTATATCAATATATGTATACTTTTAATTATGTATTAATATATGTATACTTTTTGTACTTTCTATAATGATTCAATTCTATGAAACATATTATTTAATATTTAGCACTTAGATTTCTTTACATTATAAAATATTTTGAAGTATTAAATTTAATTGATGTTCATCTTTTATTCCAGGTGATGTATAAACATTTGTTCACAAAAATCAAGTGTGACGCTAAGGTCTAAAATTCAGCAATATTCTTTAAAAACAACTAAATTTTATACATATCTGATAGTTTGATGGTTGCAATAATCAAGCCTACCAATTACCTCCCTTAGTTAAATAAGTATAAATTGTGTGAAATCCAAGGAACCAAGTCAGTAACTTGAAGAAGGCACATGTAATATAAATACCCTATTAATGTCATTTCTCTATTAGCATATGAATATTTCTTAAAGGAATCTCTCTTTTAAACTGTTGGCTAAAACTTACATTTCTCCTTTTTTTAAAAAAAATATGATTTGAAATTGAAACATCATGTATCTTCCATAAGGAAAAAAACATGGTTTTGAATGCATATGCATGCATACACATGCACATTTATGTTAAAATAGACATTAAATTGACTTGTCCCATGCATGGATCATCCAGTGAAGGAGAAATAGATGAGATCTACATGAGCAAACTGGGGGTAATGGGGGTGGTTAATGGAGGGCAAGTGATGGGGGATGAGAACATAGGGGAATGGGAGGTTCAAGCTGGAACAGGGAGAGACTGGGAGAGCAAGGAAAGAGATACCATGATTAATGAAGACATCA
This sequence comes from Peromyscus nudipes, assembly GCA_902168325.1. Taxonomy (NCBI): domain Eukaryota; kingdom Metazoa; phylum Chordata; class Mammalia; order Rodentia; family Cricetidae; genus Peromyscus; species Peromyscus nudipes. The sequence continues at coordinate 26,156 of CABHPH010131484.1, forward strand.
TGGGAATAGGGAGAAACCGGGTGCTAGGAAAGTTCCCAGGAATCCAGAAAGATGACCCCTCCTTAGACAACTAGCAATAGTCGAGAGGGTACCTGAACTGTCCTACTCCGGTAATCATATTAGTGACTACCCTAACTGTCATCATAGAGACTTCATCCAGTAACTGATGGAAGCAGATGGAGAGATCCACGGCCAGGTGCCAGGCTGAGCTTCAGACTGATCTCCAGGAATCAAATCGATTAGAGAGAGGGAATTTTCTATGAGCAAGGGACATTGAGATCATGATGGGAAAACATACAGAGACAGCCAGCCAAACTAGTGGAAACACATGAACTGTGGACCAGTACTGTGGAGCCCCATGGACTAGGCCCTCTGGATAGGCAAGACAGTTGTTTAGCTTGAACTGTTTGGGGGCCCCCAGGAAGTGGGATCAGGATCCATCCCTGGTGTATGAGTCAACTTTTTGGAGCCCAGTGCCTATGATGGGACACTTTGCACAGCCTTGGTGCAATGGGGAGGGCCTTGGACCTGCCTCAACTGAATGTACCAGGCTCTGCTGATTCCCCATGGGAGACCTTGCCTTAAAGGAGATGAAAATGGGGGAGGATTGGGGGAGGGAGGCAGAGGGTGGGAGGAGGGAGGACAGGGGAATGTGTGATTGCTATGTAATATGAATAGAAAATCTCTTAATAATTAATAATAATAATAATAATAATAATAATAATATTTTTGTAAAAATTTACTTGTCCCAGAGAAAAGCAACCTTAAAGTATTTGGTGGCACACTACTAATATTTTTAAGCTGTCTTATTATTTTAAGACTTGTGTAGCTATAGTGATAACACTGAAAATAGATCAGAAATTGTGTTTCACTGGGGGAATATGACATTCAATTTAAATTTTAAAAAAAGATGTTTTAATGTTCAATATACAGGCTTACCAATGAGTTATTTCAGAGTGGTCTAGTATCAGTCCAAACTCTTAAGAAGCTCCAGCGAATTAAAGAAAATGAGAATGAAAACACACCTTTTTTGCTGCACTTTGTCTTCCTAGTTTATAAATATAATACAATGCCCATTCAGAACTTACAAGGACACTGCAAAAGAAAAATTCACCTGGAATATGGATGTATGGATGAACAGATGGATGGACAGACAGATATCCAGACAAAATAAAACAGAGAGATAGGAGCCTATAGTCATAAGATTGAAAAATAATTTTCAACACAGCAAAGTAAACATAGGGACTTCTTCTGCAGCCACTTACAGTGAGCAATATGCTGATTCAGATGTAAATGAGTTTCAGATCCTAACCTTGCATTGTAGTCTATCAAAAAAAGGTTGGCCATTCATAACTACTGGTAGTAGGGATACTGCATCTTGGCTTTAAGACTCTGGACAGAGATGAAAACAACTGAATATTTTAAAGTCTGAACATTTTATGTAATAGAAGCAATCTTTAATTTCAAAATATTCACCTGCTTACAAAAATAGGGGTTCCTAGGAAGAGAGTGTCTCACTGAATGTAATTTCTATTGGTGTATTGTTAGTACACTGTGTAGTAATTTGACTAATGAATAATTTTAAAGGTGTGTTTTAATGATGGGAAATTTTCAAAAGAGTCTTTAATTCTGATAAGAATGTCAGAAACATTATGTTATTAAGTACGCAAAATCAGGGTATAACTCTCACCCCATAAAGAAGCTTTTGAAACATCTCATTCAACATTTTACCATTTATTGAATCACATATTCTTGTTTTCATTATTTCTACTTCAGGATTTATGAAGACACATTAAAGTCAATGTAGAAGAGAAAGATAAGCTGTCATTTTTCTATTTTTATCTATAGTTACACAGTACAAATTCAAGAACATCTTTGCAAAAATTTATTTTAGGGACATCTGTGAAACTGCTTCAGGCAATTAATTCAAGTTCAAATGAGAAAATTAATTCATCAGGGATATTATTTCTAAGGAATTAATTCCTTCAGAAGAAAATATGTCTGAGAGCAGATATTTTGGGACTGTACTTGATTGGATACCATGAGAAAGTGACAAATGTCCATGCAGATCTTTATTTAAAACATTCATTCCCTCGCTCTTTTTTGTTTCAAATAAGTTTCTTGTTTCTATATACTTCATCTTTTCATGCCTTCTCTCTTTTTCTCTCAATTGCTGCTGAGATCATAGAACACTCTCAAGAGCTTAGTGCATGTTCATGTAACAAGTTTTTTCTTCCTCCAGTTGATGAATTTTAGTTTTCCAAGTATTAGCTATTTTTCTGCTGAACTTGCTTCTTGCAGCCTGAAGACAGTGTGTCTCTAAAAATGTTAGTGATTCACTGTGATGCTATAAGGAAATAAGACCCACAGGATGTTAAATCAGTGTTGGAGAAGGTGTCATCATGAATATGACCAATACTCATAAATGAAACACCAGATTCTGGAGATGTAGCTCAGTTGGAAGATTGCTAGCTTATTGTGTACTGGACCCTGAGTTCAGCCTCAAGAATTCCATAAACCAGGTGTGATGGGACCTACTTGTAATTCCTGTACTCTGTAGATGGGGCAAGAAGATCAGGAATTCAAGGTCATCCTTGACTTCATAGTACAAGTCTAATCTCTGCTTGGTGAGACCCTGTGTCAAAAAGCAGCCTCTTGATTTTTGCCAATATGAGAAGACACAGTTAAAAGGAACCACCTATAATCCAAACTCTGAATCTGCCACCAACATGATGTTGGCTGATAAATCAACAGGAAAATGCTAAACAATCTTCTGCTGTTTATGTATGATATGTTTGTTGTTGTTATATCAAAAATACAAATATTGGGTCTTGGTCTAGGTATTAGTCAGTAAATTGTTTCTTGCATAATCACGAGAATCTAGTTCACATCACTAGACCCTAAATAAGAGCCAGGGAGGACATTGCATCTTTTTCCCAGGGCTGATTGGTAAAAGAGGGGCAGGATGGAAGAGAAGGCCCTGGAGTTCACTGGCCAACAAGCCTTATCAATCATCAAGACCCATGTTCAGTGAGACAGAGTATATCAAAAATTAAGATGGAGAATAATTGAGAAAGACACAGAACATTGATCTCTTGCCTCTGCATCAGTTTGAACACACACACATAATTATTAATGCTCAACCCAGCTTAAGCTCATTTCTGGCTAGCTCTTTTAACTTCAATTAGCCTTTACCTCTTTATCTACCTTTTACCTCAGGGCTTTTTACCTTCTTTCTTTCTGTATATCTTATTTTCACTGCTTCCTATGTCTGCCTGGCTGGCAGCTGCCTGGCTTTTTGTCTCAAGTGTGTCCCTCTCTTTCTCCTCATTCTCTTCTTCCATTCTTCTTCTCTTCTCTTCTCTTCTCTTCTCTTCTCTTCTCTTCTCAAGCTTTGATTTCTCCTACTTATTTTTTCTGCCTGACAGCTATGCTTATCCTTTCTCAGCCTAGCTATTGACCATTCAGCTCTCTATTAGACCAATCAGGTGCCTCAGGCAGGTAACATGAAACAAATATATTGCATCTTTACATATTTAAGTGCACATCCTTACATCGTTAAACAAATGCATCATAAGCAAATGTAATATACTATTACATGGTTAAAGTAATATTCTGAAGCATAAACAAATGTAACACAACTTTATATAGTTAAAATAATATTCTACAACAAACACACACATATACATATGCTCACATGCACGCAAAATACACAAATTAATGATGAAGATTCTTTTTATGTCACAGTTGCCCATTATTAAAATGTTGATTTAATTAAACTTTATATAGATTGATGAAATATGACTTTAGAAAAGTATTTCTTTTACAGAGAAAAACAAATCCTGCCAGGGAGCAGTGGCGCATACCTTTAATCCCAGCACTTGGGAAGCAGAGCCAAGCAGATCTCTGTGAGTTTGAGGCCAGCATGGTCTACAGAGCAAGATCCAGGACAGGCACCAAAACTACACAGAGAAGCCCTGCCTTGAAAAAACAGAAACAAACAAAAACAAAAAAAAGTAAATACTTTGAGCAAAATATAAAATTGAATCATTAATAAGAAATTACTATCAAAATTAGATTAGGGGATAGAAAATGTTTGGGAACAATTATAAAACTATTTTTAGTTTTTTTTGTATCTGGGTTGTTCTATATATTTCTAAATTTTATTTAAAGTAATATCAAAATGGTAGGTGTGCTTATGGTTAAAATTATTCAATAGGAATATGTGAATTGAATTAAGTCAATTAATTTTTCAGAATTATTGTATGACATTTACAATGAACTAGTACACATCAATTCCATTAAATATCAACATACTACAATTCTCCATGAGGGTAGAGACACTTTTATTTGTAGCATGAATCTTAGAGAGTCTTATTAATAAAATCAAACCTGAGGCCAGTTATTGGGGTGAATGCTGGTAGATCAGATGCAGAACAAACCACAGCTACCTCGCCTCGCCGGATCCTCAGCTGGTCTTGTTTCCTCAGACCGGAGGCCTCTGAGTCCTCATCCAAAATGGGTTTCAGCTGAACTGCTGCTAGAAGCCTGAAAGCTTAACCAGCCAAATGCTTAACCAGGCCAAATGTTTCTAGTTTCTGGTACTCATGCCTTATATATCTTTCTGCTTTCTACCACCACTCCCTGGGATTAAAGGCTCGCTTTCTGGGATTAAAGGCATGTGTTACCATGCCTGGCCATTTCCAATGTGGCCTTGAACTCACAGAGATCCAGAAGGATTTCTACCTCTGGAGTGCTAGGATTAAAGGTGTGAGTGCCACCATTTTCTAGCCTTTGTATCTAGTGGCTGTTCTGTCTCTGACTCCGGATAAGTTTATTAGGGTGCACAATATTTGGGGGAACACAATACCACCACATTTATTTATTTAATTCTTTATCCCAGCCTCTAAGTAAACAATATACACATGTGCACTGAGTTGGTAAATCAAAGAAAATAGTGATGTGGTATAGAAACACTAAGGGGACAGGTAGGAAATTATTCTTATTTGAAACCTGAAGGAAATGAGTATTTCTATAATGAACATTAGTCCAGAGATGCTGGACACCTGGATGGCACATGCCTTTTGTATGAGGGTGATTCATGCTTGCTTCTTTTTTTTTTTTTTTTTTTTTTTTTTGGTTTTTCAAGACAGGGTTTCTCTGTGTAGTCCTGGCTGTCCTCCCTCTGTAGACAAGGCTGGCCTCAAACTCACAGAGATCTGCCTGTCTCTGCCTTCCAAGTGCAGGGATTAAAGGCATGCACCACCAATGCTCAGCTCATGCTCACTTCAAACAGTCTAGTATCATTTTAAAATTCCAAATTTTAAAATATTGATTCTTATATAAAATTTACCAGCTTTAAGTATTAGCATAATTTTTGCAGAACTCTAAATATAAAGAAAATTTATCAGTAGGGAAAGCAGTATCATAACCACTGCCCACAATTTACCTGTTTGAAAATTTTGAATTTTGAGAATATTTTCTGTGATGTTATGCCTCAGATATGAAGAAGGCCCCAAATGGCTCAGATATTACAAATCTGGCCCATGGTTGGACCATGAGGACATTAACTTCATAGTTAAAAAGATGTGACTAGAGGAGGAAATGGATTACTGCGCACATACCTTAAAAAACTGCATTTTGTCTTTGTACTCTACCTGTTTACCTCCTTCCCTCTTTGTGGTCATGAGGCCATGAGATGATGACTTACGTCAGACCCATAGCAATGGAATGAGACAACCAGTGCCTAACATCTCTAAAATCATATCACAAAGTGAGTGTTTCCTCCTTTTAAATTGTTTGTCTCAGTTTCGTGAAAGAAACAATAATCTAACATATACGACAATCATCATGTTCTCAACATGAAATATGCATCATAGATGTGCACAGTTTTGCCTTAAAGTCTACATCTGACAAATACAGAAACAATTATTTCTTATGAGCAACTAAAGTCATATGATGACCTACTGAAACAATGACGCAGGAAAGAAAAGTTCTTCATAAACAATAGAGAGTTTCAAAGTAAAAAATAAAAAAAGGTATGAATTGATTGGCATAATTTAAAAGGTCTAAGCCTACATCAAATAGTGGCAATGTGCATTTATGTGTTCTACTTTTAAAACTGTTTGATATATTTCTATATCTTTTTTTAAATGGTGTATCATTATTGTTTACATAAAAATAGGAAGACTATATAAGTAGACAATTGGTAAACAATGTTTCATTGTATTCAGATCAATATCACCTAACATTATTATTTGTGTGTCACCATAGATATACTGTATACTGTATGAACCAACATTCTATGAACCAAGCAGCTTCAGGTTATAGTAGCAATTACTGGTATGTAATACAGTAATATTTTGCATCTTAATCTATTTCATACTCATCTCTCAGTTACCTTCGGCTCATTTACATAATGAAGTTTAATTTATGGGAATAAACTATCTTCATAGGAATTTCAGAGTTAGGTATATTAGGGAGAATGTGTAGCATTACTCATAGTGTGTTCTTGGGATTTATGGCAAACCAGCATTATCAGGAGGAATTAGAAGCTTCATCTAACCCACTAGGAACAATGCCCATTTCAACAATGTGAATAGCAGTAGTTTGGTGGCATACTAAGGCTTAGAAATCCTACATAGAGCTTTTGTACACATATTCTCACAAAACTCCAGAAAGGTAAACTCTTGTAAATGAATGATTTAATGTATCACCTGTATTACTCACTTTTCTTATTTCTGTGTCTAAATATATGGCAGAAACAAGGTGAAGGGAGGAAAATTAATTCTGGCTCGCAGTTTGTCAGTGTCAATACTACATCATGAGACAGTGTGGCAGAGTATACAGTTATATCATGGCACTAGACAAAACAAGAATGCCACCACTCTAGTAACTTAATAGTTATTGCTGGTCCAAACTTCCAATGCATGGTATGATGCTACTTCCATTCAGTGTGGATCATTCCTCCACAGTTGATTAATTATGGAAAACCATCATAGGCACAGCGAGATGAGTGCCTCACAAATTTACTATGTGCCATCTTAAAATGTGTGTCACAACATTATGCTGTGTCATATAATTAATGTAGGAATTACAAAGTTTTATGCAAAAGTGAAAGGAGTTTAAAAGTACAATAACCAAAACTTAATTCAAAACCAAACACATAAAGATTTGAAGGTGTTGCTAGAAGTGCTGATTCATGTTGCATATATCAACTTCACTACAGCTACAATCCTGAGCAGAGTATGAACACTCTGTACTCATTGTTTGGATATTTGTTATTTACTTACTGTTTGTTTGTTTGTTTATTTTACATCCAGACTTGACCGCAGTTTCCCCTCCCTCCTCTTCTCCCACTACCTTCCCCCAACCTCCGCTCTATCCCCACCATCCACTCTTCCTCCATTTCTATTTAGAAAAAGGCAGTCCTCCTGTGGATGTTGACAAGGCATGGCATATTAATTTGTAGTAAGTCTAAGCACCTCACCTTAAAAAAATATTTGGTGACTTGTGCTTTCAAAAAGTTTTGAGTAGCACATAACTGTGAAAAATTCTAACATTGCTCTGAACATATTTCTGAGATATTCTACTACATGTTTTTGCATATCCTTGTCAACAATGATGATTAAAAATAAACAAAATACAGTTCAACTCTGAAAAAATATTGAAGGTGCTCTGTGTCATGTAGCCCCACATATTGAGTCAAAATCTAAATATTTGTACAGAAACAAGCAAGTACATTCCTTTTATTACTATGCTTCTGTTGAATAAATTGTTTTAAAATGTATTTTGTTATGGTTATCAGTAAATGCTTGATTTTTATGTCTCCTTCATATACCTATATACCTTGGGTTACATAAAAAATTCAGGCAGGAAATAATCATGAATAGAAAAGGATTAAGTACCCTGTCCTAGACTACTGTAAATATAGTCAAGTTAACAATGAAGATTTACCTTTATACCATCATTCAAGTAAAGAAAATTCTATTGAGATGTTCTTGTTCACATAGCAGGTGCTTTAGAATGCATGCATGTTGTGATAATTAACCATCATTGTCAATATGATTGAATTTAGAAACACTTCAGAAATTAACAAACTATAATTCTTGGTGCATACTAGCGAGTGTTTCCAAGAAGGCTAATTTAGGAAGGAAGGTATACCTTGAATTTGAGTGAGACAACCCAATAGACTGGGGACATAGGTAAGATAACAGGAAACAAAGAGAGCTCAAGAATGCAGTCATGCTTTGGCTTTGCTTCCTGGCTACCATGAGTTGAACAAACCTGTTCTTTCATCTCCTCCTCTGCTACTGTGATATACCAAAACTTCTGCACCTTTGATCCCAAATAAGTTTTTCCTTTAATTTGTTTTGATCACGTATTTTGTTATAGTTTGAGGAAAGTTTAAAGTACATACATGTGTACTACATATCACTGAATATATATGCCATTATTAGAACATAGTAAGAATTTATGCTGGGTTAGTTGTCCTTTCAGCACACAGCTCCTGACAAAATAAAAACCATATCTTGTAAAGATCCACAGCACAGATACACAATAAAAGACAGGAAGTAAATTTATCCCTAAACTAATAAAGTTGAGTGTGATTAAAATTATTCTATAACTTTTTTCAATATAATTTAGAATGCAGGAATGGACTGATCCTTAAACATCAACTGATAAAATTTTAATTTTGTACAAGGAAGCCATAAAAATGAGGAAAAATATTTCAACTTGGTATTATAACAAAAATTGAGAAAAAATCAACTTTACAAAATTTTAATGCATTTAAATCAGTATCTACGTGCTAAAAACACATTTTAAAATACATGTAACAAGTATCAGCTGGATGCTAAATTAATCTTTCTAAATAAAATAAAGTAAAAATTGACTACCACCAGGAACATAAACTTTATTACACAAAACATTTTTACCTCCTAATGTAAAATAGGCAACTTTAGTCATTCATTGTTCATGTAACAGCTTGAGATCAGAGTTAAAGTGTTGATTATTTGGTTTTAATAGTTTAAACCTTTAAAACCACTTCAAATGTTTTGTTGTAAGTACAATGTGAAGGAGAAAAATGACCTTAAGTGAATGTTTGACAGAACTCTAGCACCATTTACATTGTGTTATTGAAATGACAAATAATTTGTAAGAAGCAATTGAGTTGGTTAAATATTTTGAATTCATTTAAGTATTTTAAATCCCATCAGCCCATAGAAATTTTGGTTTTGAAAGGACTTTAAGAAGAGTAGAATGTGGTGCACACCTTTAATCCTAGCACTTGCGAGGCAGAGGCAGGCGGATCTCTGTGAGTTTGAGGCCATCCCGGTCTACAAAGTGAGTTCCAGGAAAGGCACAAAACTACACAGACAAACCCCGTCTCAAAAAACCAAAAAAAAAAGAAGAAGATTAGAATGTTAGCTTATAATGGTATTAACTCAAGAAGAAATGTATTCAAAGCAGTTTCTGAAGAATTTTCATATGTTGGGTTATTACAGAATAAATTATAAAAGTATGATGTAAATATCCAGGATAGGTCATAATTTGAAAAAGATACTAAGTCTACTTCAGATTCCAGTCTTTAAGATATGGAAGAAGAGACATGAGGATAGTTGAACAAACACAGGTGATATTGAGGAAAAATGGATAAGTTTCTCTGGGAAGGATGAGAGGGTAGGTTAGAGGTTGTTGAGGTAAGGATAACTAGCTGAAAGGATGATTGAAAAATATGGAAATTTACTGTTTTTATAAGCTTTATATAAACAAATATACTAATTCCAGAATACATAGGTGTCAAATAAAAAACCCAGTGCAGATATAGGATACCACCCCTTGTTGCACAGAGATGTCCAGGAGAGCTCAAGAACAATACAGGTTAATGTCTCTGCTTTTGGTTGATGGCAACACCCCATTGCTGAAGATTCCATACATACTCATCACAGAACATGGAGAAATCAAGTTGGTACTGACAAGAAGTGTTGGAGACCCACCTAGACTGTTTGACCCAGGTATGTTTGGAATTTCCTGCTTGGAGTCTTGCAAAACAAGACGACCTTGGCCTAACCATAGAAAGGCCTCATTCAGTAACAACAGGGGTCTAGGACCAAAGCGACCTCACCCTAACCTTCCCTTAGGAGTTCCCATTCTTCTTGCAAACAGATGCTAATCAGCCAGCTGCAAGAGCCTGGGGCCAAAGAGACCTCGCCCTGATCACTCTGACTTCTGATAACCTTCCACTCTCCTTGCTTTCCCTGCCCCCTCCCTGCCTGAAGCCTCAGCATATAAAAACTGCAGCACTCATTTCAATAAACGGAGCCTTGACGCGACTCAGACTGACTCTTGTCAATTATTTTATGCGCCTGGCTCTCTTCCTTTCTCGCCCTCTTGGCTTTTAGGTGTTTCCCGGCTCGAGACCCACGAATAACCTGGCCTGCTGGATGGGTCAAAGAATGTTTCCTGCCTACTGGTTAGCTGTCATCATACTAGAAGGTGACGTGAAGGCTGATGGGAGAGAAAAGTCATAACTTTCTCACTAAACTACAAACCATGTGAGAATCAGTAATTACCAGTTTAGTAAGTTAAGGCCATAGGCACAAAAGTATTTTTGGGGTAACCAATGGCTATTTGATTGGATTTGTGGTTCATTTCACTACAAGAAATCCATGGTTAGTACTATACATCTGGCAAGAACCAATCATGGGGGAGTACACACACAGGCCCAAGGGGTTGACATACTACTTTTATTTTGCTAAATGGACATTATGTTAAAATGTCTTCTAAATTCTTATCTATCTGTAGATTATTGTTGCTCTCAAATACTTCAGGGTTTTGCTTAGTGGTGTGGGTAGTGATCAATACAAAAACAACTAGTAAAAGTGGAGAATATGGAGTGCTTAGCCACAAATGGGACAGCTATATCACACTACCTCCCCAAGGCTGAGGAAACATGAAGGAAGAGGGGGCAGAAAGTTTATAAGAGCTATAGTATGAGGGGAGTGAAACTGTGCTTCTCTTCATTCTTGTGATCATAAAAGGACATAGCATTTGTCCTCTTGCTATAAAATATAGCAAGAAAACATCATCTTTTATATCATTTTTTAAATGATATACCCATACACCATTTCACTCCGTTTCTTGGGATAGACAATTTGTCCCTTTTCTTTAGTTGTCCCATTTGTCCAATGTTCTTCAGATTCCTTAACCTTCATTCTCCTAAAAGACAAAAACAAAAGCCTTTCCCCAAGGTTTTTTGGGGATGTTCCTTTTTGGCAATTTATTATCTGATTAAATGAAAAGGCATGTATTAATGGTATAAGTTAGTTTAAATTGGATGTTCATGCTGGTTGATGAACCACCACCTCCTCTAATTAAGAGGTCTCTCTTGTTCAAATCGAACCTTTATCAATTTTGATGGTACCCACAGCTTATCTTCTCCTGTAGAAACAAAAGCAAAACCTCGTCCCCAACATAACACATATCCTGGTTTCCATTCTGAGGTCAGCACATCCTTAAAGTATATAGGCTGATTTAATTCTGTAGTTTTTTCTATTATCCAATGTCTCTCTGCAGCTGTTGTTCCTTTCTCATTGGCATTGAGAAAATTTAAAGTTAATAGAGCATCATGTAATCTGTTTCTGGGGGGTTTTTGTTACCCCTTTCTGTTTATTTAGCATATCCTTTAGAGTTCTGTTTGATCTTTTATAACTGCTTGACCTGTAGGATTATGTGGTATACCTGCAACATGCTTTATATTATAATAAGCAAAAAACTGTTTCATTTTAACAGAGACATATGATGGAGCATTGTCAGTTTTGATTTGTGCAGGTATACCCATAATGGCCATAACTTCTAGCAAATGAGTGATTACAGAATCAGCTTTTTCAAAACTCAAAGCAGTTGCCCATTGAAATCCTGAATAAGTGTTGATGGTGTGGTGTACATATTTCAGTTTTCCAAATTCTGCAAAGTAAAACACATCCATCTGCCAGATTTCATTCCTCGGAGTACCCGTTGGGTTACATCCTGCTGGTAATGGAGTCTGATTGTAAAAAGAACAAGTAGGACATTTCCTTACTATTTCTTTGGCTTGTTGCCAGGTTATGGAAAAATCCTTTTTTAAACCTTTACTATTGACATGATGTTTTTTATGAAATTCTGAGGCCTGCAGCACATTTCCTATCAATAAATTATCAATCTCATCATTACCTTGTGCTAGAGGGCCTGGCAGACCAGTATGAGATCGAATGTGAGTTATATATAAAGGATGACTCCTTTTCCTGATTGTATTTGTAATTGAATAAATAGTGAAGTTAATTCTGAAGCATCAGGGATAAATTCTGCAGTCTCAATATGTAATACTACTCTTTCAGCTTACTGAGAGTCAGTTACTATGTTGAGAGGTTCTGA
>CABHPH010131485.1:0-58674 GCA_902168325.1 Peromyscus nudipes
GTTAAGACCAGGCATTAAGAATTAATTAAGTAATTAAGAATAAGCCTTTGTGTGTGATTTATTTGGGAGCTGGGTGGCAGGGCCCCCAAAAAAGAGCAGAAACAAACAACAGGGCCCCATCACCCAGCTCCCAAATCACACATGGAGGCTTATTCTTAATTATGAATGCCCAGCCTTAGCTTGGCTTGTTTCTTGACAGCTTTCCTTAACTTATCCTGTCTACCTTTTGCCTCTGGGCTTTTCCTGTTCCCTTACTTCTGTAATTCTTACTCTTACTCTGTGGCTGGCTGTGTAGCTGGGTGGCTGGGTGTCTGGGTGGCCCCTGGAGTCCTCCTTTTTCCTCTCTTGTTCCTTGATCTTTTCCTCCCAGATTTCTCCTCCTATCTATTCTCTCTGCATGCCAGCCCCGCCTATTCTTTCTCCTGCCTTGCTATTGGCCGTTCAGTTCTTTATTAGACCATCAGGTGTTGTAGACAGGCACAGTAACACAACATCACAGAGTTAAACAAATGCAACAGAAACAAAAGTAACACAGCTTAAAATAATATTTTATAGGATGCTAGTGCCCTTGAGAGTTCACCACAGTCTACAAGCCACATGTGGCCCATGAAAACTATGAATGAGACCTAATACAAGACGGTAAACTTATAACATTATGAGATAAGTTTTTGTGACTCAATTTCAAATTGTTTCAAATGTGCACTTCTCAATGTTAAGCAATATGGATGTATGTGTGTTCTTGGCAGCCCATGACTGTGGCTTGTATACTCATTTAGTCAGAGAGGGCCAGGAACCTAGGAACCTCTTCATATAGTGACAAAGGGAGACAAAGGAGGCTTTATGAGACTGGCTGTGGTGTGGAAGACCCTGAGTGAGCACCACTGTTGCGCCATCCCCCATCAGGGTAGCTACTATTTGAAGGACCTTCTCTGGGTGGTCTGAATATTGTATTAGATGAAAACAGATGAATGATCTTGAAAATTATGGACTGCAGAACCCCAGCCCCTAGACCCCAAGAGGAAGAGACAGCTATATGAAAGAGGCATATCTAGATGTGGAGAAGTCAAGAGCTATGACAGGACAGGACAGAGTATCAGGGTGGAGAGGTGTTCAGTGCTACCCACACCACCAAGAAGACGAGCACCTTCCAGGAATGATGGTGACAGGGCCAAAGAGCAGAGTGAAGAAGACAGGGGAGGCTGTCTGTAAATGCTCAGGCTGGAGTGGTTTCAAGAGCATCTCGACTCCTCTGTGTGCACCGACCACCAGGCCCCTGTGTCTCCTGTGAGCTGTGGTTGGGCTGCCCCTGCAGGGTGAGTTAACAAGTCCCTAGGGAGAGATGGTCTGCTCCTCTTCCCAATACTGCCTCAGCCATACTTCCTTCCAACACACACACTGCACACTACAACCACACCACATACCTCAAACCACACACTACACGTTACACAGAGATGTCAATGCCTTGTTCCTGATGGCACTCTCCTAAGTGTGACTTGAAGTCAAACTCCTTCTGCCTGCATCCAGGACAAGCCTCACCTAGACACCCCCACCTAGGTGTTAAAATCAAGACTCCCTAAGGTACAAGACAAGTTCACCGTGGCTTAAGGTAGAAACCCTCTCTTTGGAATACAACATGGATTCAGGTAGGGGAGAGCCTATGTATGCAGAGCCCTAAAAATAGATGATTCCACCATTCTGTGGCTGTCCCTTCTTGGACAGGCTCCAGAGTGGCTTGTATTTTCCTCTTTAAAGAGTTTCCAGCCACTGTGGGTTGTTTGTGTGACTGTGTGAGAATTACCCAGACTTCCCAATCTTTACTCTCTTTTTTTAATAAACCAGCATAAAGTAGAATTTATTTACATAATGCAATGATCCATGAAGGTTACCATAACACCGAGGGACCATATTAGCCGCTTGAATGGAATTCATTAGAAATTAACTACCACTTAAATTAATTTTCCCACAGTCACAAGGCTGTAATGGCAGGAGAAAGAGCCGTCCATCAGCCGGTGCTGACAGGGGACCTGTCACCACGATTATTTATAGGTGAGCGTGTCAGCCATGGAGCAGGCACCAAACACAAGTCTCTGGATTCAGAAAGGCCACTTCAAAGGGTCCCCAAACTCCCTTTCTGATAAGGAACCCAGCCTTACCAATCCTCACCCTCTCTCGCACTAGCAGCAGGGGATAGGCACCAACTGGTCATGTGACACAGCCCAGAGGGACAAGCCTGTTGGAAACTGTAAAGTACACATGCTTACAGGCAGTACTGGCTTTTAAAAGGCCACTCAGGACCATGGAGTCCAGAGCCCAGTGTCAGATCAGTGACCCACAGTGGCTTCTCAGGCTTCCCTGGGAAAGAGTCCAGACCTCAAGGGAAGAGCTTGTAGGGAGTCTACCAGGTCTTGTTTAGAAGAGCACAGCACATGTGTGCACACATGTGCACTAGGCCATTGTGGTGTGGGATGATGGTATGTTTGCAAAAGCAAAGGGTGTTCATGTCTGGTGTGCCTGTGTAGTGCACATGTATGAGGAGACATGTGCACACGTGTCTGCTCATGCATTGTGCTTTGGGGAGAATGTGCAAACAGTATACATACCTGGTGTATGTCTATGTGTTGCATTACTGTGGGTGTACATTGTCAGTGTGAGCTCACCTGTGAATTGTGCAGGTGCGTTTGCCCATGTATGTTGGGTGTTCATGTGTATGTTTGTATGCTTGCATAAATGTGCACATGTGTTGTATGTCTGTACATGCAAGTGCATTGGCAGATACCCCAACCAGAATACAGAAGAGGCCTTGGCTCCTGATCAATATCTGGACCACAATTCGTTTTTGAAAAGTAGACATGATAGAAAGGAGTTCCTTAGGGCCAGGTTGTTACTCATGAAATCATAGGCTCAGCAGTCCCAGGACAGAGGCAGGAACCCATGTCAGGCAAGGGCCCTTTCTAAACACTTACCTGGGAAGCTAAGGATATTTAGCTTTGTCTGTGGGGAGAAATTTACTGATGGGAAGGGAGGAGTATCCAGGAGTATGTGGCTTGAGAAAACAACAGCACGGGGAATATCCCACCTGGAGCCTGCATGTACCCACTCAACATCTTAGTCATGAATATACTGATGCTGGCATACACCCCTGGCTGTGGTGCAGCCAGGGGACTTTCTCTTCAACAGAGAAGGCACAGCAACTCCATGGTGGTTCAGTCCCTCCCTTGTTAAGAGCACTCCTCTTACCACAGCTCTGGGGAAATGTTGCTGTATTCCTGTCATCCAGCCACAGAGTCAAGAGAGATAAGCCAGTTCCTTTAGTAGCATGGCAGGTGCACGGACCCATGACATGTCCATGTTCCATAGTTTTTCTCAGGCCTGACTTCAGGGACTTGCTCCACTGGGGAGCCTGTGGCCGTTGGAGGGCAGCCCATCCTCAGGGAGAGCAAGCCTCACTGGGAACCAACAAGACCCTCTGGGGTCTCCAGTGAGACACTGGGCTTAGGCCTTGTGCTCAGGCCTAGAGCAAATGACAATGAGCAGAACTGCTCAGAGTCCCATCCTGCCTGGCTCTGGAGTGTGTCTGGTTGCAGCCACTGTGCACGTGCCCTGTGATTTTGCAGGGAGGCATGTCTAAGGAGGTAATATCACGAAGGGATGTTTGAGGGCTAGAGTGGCATGTTTGGATCCCACTACCATGGCGTGTTAGTTCCTTTTCTCATTGCTGTAACAAACACCGGATAAAAGCAACTTAAGGAATAGGCTTAACTTGGGGTCATAGTTTGATCATGATGAGGAGGCATGGCAGAGGCAGAGTGAAACAGCTGGTCATGTTCAGGATGGGTCTTTCCTCCACTTAAATCATTCTAGAAACACCCTACAGTCACACCCAGGGGTATATTTCCATAGTGATTCTTAATCTGTGAAGTTGATAATCAAGATTAACAATCACACAGCCATGGTGCATACTGGTGTTATTCACAGGCCGTCGCCATTGCTCTGATGGGCTTTGCCACACCTGGGCCAGGTGAGATGGGATGAGAACTTTCTGAAAATGTGTCTTTTCCTCCTGCAGAGGAAAGAGAAAGCTGAGCTTGGCTTTCCGGAGAGATCCTGAAACACAGCCAGGTACCAGTGACAAGAGTCCTGTAGAAGGAGCCCTAGGGGACAGAAACCGGCATCTGATACACAGGGACTTCTCTGTTCCTTTCTGATACTGGAAGTGAGCACAGAGCCACCTGAGTCATCCTAAGGTACCTCAAGACGGTAAAGGGTGGCATCTGCATCCCCTTGGGGCTTTCTGAGACTAAGAGGACACCTTGTTTGCTTAGGCCTCTGTGAGGTTCTCCCAGGACTAAAGATGGTGTGTTTCCTTCCTTTTGTCCCCAGGTCAGTGGTGACTGACCATGGACTGGGTAGGGGGAAGGCTGCAGAGTCACCTCCTGGCTATATGAAATGGTTCTGCAGTGTGTGTGTGAGAGGGAGGGAGGGGGAGGGAGAGAGAGGAAGAAGCAATAAAATAAGGTTAGAAAGACAGAGGCAGATGGAAGAGAGGCCATCTCTACAGGAATCACGTTTGACCTAGGGGACACTGGTGACTTGGAGAAAGGTAGGAAGGAAGGAAGGAAGGAAGGAAGGAAGGAAGGAAGGAAGGAAGGGGGCAAAGGCAGAAGCCTAAAAGGTTCCTGCAGGGAGATGTTCACAGGTTCGGCTCCCTCCAGGATCATACTGGGCATTTTAGAAAGCCTACAAAGGACCTGTGTTCACCACGGGAGGAAAGAACAGGCAAATACCAGCACAGTGCCCTCAGCCTGGATCCCCAGAGAGGGAGACACAGCCAGCTGCACAGAGGAGGTTCCTGTGGGTTCCTGTGAAGGCCTTCGTAAGCCTCAGCCCTTCATCAACCCTGAAAGGTCAGGGGCTCACGTCCCCTTCCAGGTCGTCTGGAGTATCTGGAGTGGAGGGCAATAGTGCAGCTGGGTCCTCTGCTGGACCCAGGTGGGGAAGAGACCGTTTGAGCTCTTGACCCAGAGTTCGTTCTCCTTCTGCATCTGTGTAGGTTGGTTTTGTTAGGGCAACTCTGTGTTTAGCTATTCTGATACTCAGCTCCAGTGTCTATGAAGAGAGACGCAGCCCTCGGGGCTACAGAAGAAACTTCTAGAAGGTCAAATTGAAGTATAGCTGCCTCTTCCAAAGCAGCAGTCAGCCCTGTACAAAGTTTCCTGCCTCTTCACCAAGATGCCAGATTCGAACCCTTCCATTATGGAAACTTCAAAGGAGAGCATCCCTGGGACTGGGATGCAGCTCCGTGGTAGAGCACTGGCCTATCATGCAGGAGAGCCTGGTCCATCCCAGCAACCTCCTCTACCAAAAAAATACAGTGCCCTCTGCAGCCAGGGCTGTGGCCCCTGACTTGAGGCAGCATGTGATTCTGGTTCATTTGTCAAAGAGAATGTTTCTCATTTCCACATCCGCAGAAGATTCTGCAGCCTGGCCAGGGCCTTTACATTGAGGGAGAAGCTGCTACATACAGTGCTCTCTGATGGTATCTTCTAGAGATCTGTGGCCCTGCTCTTCCTGTGGGCTCTGCGCCCATGCTAACTGAGAGATTTGGTAACACTGACCCAGAATGCCAGCATGGAAGGAGACTCTGCATACCCACTTGGCTGAGTTTCACTCCTGGTTTTGGGCCTTGTGGGATTGGCTGCCTTTGGCCCCCTCGACTGCCTGTCCACCCATAGCTCTGGACTCCTCAACTGCCTATCCACCCATAGCTCTGGACCCCTCAACTGCCTGTCTACCCATAGCTCTGGACCCCCCAACTGCCTGTCAGTTCATAGTTCTGGACCCCTCAACTGCCTGTCCATCCATAGCTCTGGACCCCTCGACTTCCTGTCCGCCCACAGCTCTGGACCCCTTGACTGCCTGTCCGTCCACAGCTCTGGACCCCTCGACTGCCTGTCCACCCACAGCTCTGGACCGAGGCTCTTCTGCGGGTTCTGATTAGCCCACAGGACGTGTTCCCCTAATGCAGTACAGCAGTGCAGTTTTCTCATCCCCTAGCTCCACCAGCTAGAAAACAGCACATAGCCCGAGGCCACTGGAATAATGGTGTCGAGTACTAAGAAACATATTTGTTTTGAGTCCTCTAAGGACAAATGATAGACATGTAAAAATGTTTCCCTGCCTTTCTTGCGGGGGGAATACTTAGTTTAGAATTAACTTCTGTCAGGGAAAACACGATTTCCCGCACCCACCCTCTATGACTTCTCACCGTTTCTATTTTACAGGGAAAAATACCACAGTGTGTTTGACACGTATGATTACAAGTTTACAGAATCTACTTACGTTTCTGCTGCTATTACGGCTTCTCTTTAGGAAAAGCTACTCATTAGAACCAAACAGAAGCCTTCTTGTATAAGAAACAAATAAACACAGAAAATTGGTTATTCCCTGCTGAGCTCAGCCTAATTCCTGGGGAAAACAGCTCCCCTGGGGCTCAGAGGACCAGGTTGGGGACATGTTACCCTCCTTGTGGGAAGACATGTGTACATTTGGCACAGACAGGCTTGCATATGCTCACACACTCCCTTCACTCTGGGGACCAAGGGTCTGCTTGGGTCAGACACAGTGGACAGATGCTAGTCTGTAACACAGCTAGTGCTGACCTTGTAGCATGCGGTCGCTTAGTTTGTGGTCCAGTAGACGGCTTGTGGTCCAGTGCTTTATCTGCCCTGTTTTCCAGCCCACCTACCTTCTCACCATGCATTTGCCAGAGTCTCCAGAGAGGCAGGGACACTGGATGCTTGGTTTCCTGGCTATAAGACCATGGCCTCAGGTACCTACCTAAGTAGTGTGCATAGTTGCCCTCACTTAGAAGAGAGGAACAAACAGGGCTTTTATACAAGAAGCCCCTCTTCCATTGCCCACAGTTTAGACCAGGAACAGGGAACCCAGATGGTACTCCCAGCCTAAGTCCAAGAGAAGCCTCCTGTAGCTTCTCCTAGAGTCACGGTCACCGTCGTTGTCACCACCTCTTGTGGTGAGGCCCGCCACACAGCACGCCAGCCTGGCAGCTTAGCATCCACTTTCCCATTGCCATGAGGCTGGCTATCTATGACCTGAGTGTCGGCTTTTCTTGAGGCCTCAGTGGGGTCACCCTTCTGTGTTCATGTGCATGTTCTCTAGCGGCTCTTCCCATGCCTAAAAACACACCGGTTCTGTGGTAGCAGAATCCATTCTTATGACCTCATTTCACCTTAACACCTCCCTCCCAGTGCAGTCTGTGAGTGTGACAGAGAAACATAGACTGAAATGAACCATCACAATTAACACGTGAACGTAGGCTGGAGAGAGACTGGAATCCCTCAGCCAACCTGGGCTTCATTCAACAAAGGGAGCATGCTTGAAAAAAAGTACACATTGTATGAAACTGGGAGAGGTGGATCCTATGCAAATGAGTCCTCAATAGTCACATAGTCCCTTTCCTTCCCATTCTTCCTCTTGGTGCCAGGCCACAGGCCAGGATTACCACGCTTCCAAGCTCATCTGTGTCTCCTGTAATAAACTATCTCTTGTTCTGTAACTACCCATGTGACCCTATATAATTCATTTCAAAGAGACACAAGAACCTGTAGCCTCAAACAGCTGCATCATGGCTCAGCCAGGCAGGAGATAAAAGATAAGCACAGGATGCCTCTGAACTTTCTTCTCTCTGAACAAGGGTACTACTTTTCCCTCTTCTTCAAGGACTTGGAGATGAGGGATGGGTTTCCACCAGTGCATTATTCATGGCTTAGGGAAACAAGATTCACATTCTCTCTCTTTCCTTTCCTCTCCCTGCCTTAGACCACCCTGTAGCTGGGGGTCCGAGAATGTACCCAGAACCTCTGAGACATGCATACATTGGTAACAACTGGTAATCTCAGAGTTAAGATTGGGAGGCAGCTGCTAGGTGATTGTGTACATTTAGTCTATGAGATACACATATTGCACGGGGCATCATGCCCTTATGGTGGACCACATTATGCTCACACAAACTGCCTAAGCTCTCCAATGCTGCTGAGTCCCCAGGGGATCACCTCACTCTAGAATTTTCCTTGCCAGTAGCATTAAATTACACATCTCAGTCTTCTCTCGTTTTTTTGTTTGTTTGTTTTTGTTTTTGTTTTTCTTTACTTAAACCTTCCTACCAAGTTCATGAAAACAAGAGATCCAATCAGACACTCCTCAGATGAGTCCTCTAAGGACAAATGATAGACATGTAAAAATGTTTCCCTGCCTTTCTTGCAGGGGAATACTTAGTTTAGAATTAACTTCTGTCAGGGAAAACACGATTTCCCACACCCACTCTCTATGACTTCTCACCTCACTCTAGAATTTTCCTTGCCAGTAACATTAAGTTACCCATCCTAGTCTCCTCTTGTGTTTGTTTGTTTGTTTGTTTGTTTGTTTTTTACTTGAAACTTCTTACCAAGTTCATGAAAATGAGATCCAATCAGACAGGACTCCAGCATAGATAGACTTCATGGCAGCTCTTTTATACTCCCTCTTCACCTGAGATAACTTCTCTAGAGACCAACATGTCCCTGCCTGAAGATTCCAGGGGTGGGGGAAAGGGAAGATTAAGTTGAATGTGGACTTTGTTCCCTGTAGAATATTCCTGCCCACAGGTTTGAATGCTGATACCTTCCTTGAGCACCCTGATGTTTCTTTTCTCTACAGGGACAATCCCTCATAGGGACAAGGGTTTGAAGTCTGAGTTCCCACACCAATGGACCCAAAGAATAAAGAGCAAAATACCAAGAATAAGCAGCCAAGACTTAAAGGAAAAAAAAAGGCTGTCTGGTTCCTCTGCATGAAGGCTAAATCCCCTTCATGAACGGTAAAGACTCAAGTCAGGCTAAAGACATGTGTTCTTTCCCTGGTCTGGACTTGTAATGAAGTAAATCCATGTTTTAGTTACTTCTGCTTTATTCTGTCCTCGGTGCTCTCAGTTCTTCGCTGGTCACTTACTGTGGACAGCCCTGTCCCCATGAGCTCAGAGATAATTCCCCAGGGCATAGAGTGTGTCACTACAGCATTAGATCCAAATGGAAAAGAATCTACCCACTTGCACTTTTAATTTGCATGGTGGCCGTTTTAAACATAAATTGGCCAAGGCCATTTGTGTACCCAAATAGTCTCTTGTCTAAAACTGACGGCCCCCCAGTTCAAGGATTGCATTTTGGTTATTGTCATTTTTCTTAACTTCTTAGAATAGCTTGGCATGGTGGCTGACACCTTTAATCCCAGCACTTGAGAGGCAGAGGCAAGGAGACCTTTGTGAGTTCCAGGCCAGCCTGGTCTACATAGTGAGTTCCAGGCTAGCTTGGGCTACATAGTGAGACCCCCCAACTCAATAAAAGAACTTCTTAGAATAGAGACTTTATTTCCACTGAGGCAGAGAAAAACACCTCAGAGATTCTTCTAGCAGGGATTGTACAAATGTTTCCGGATTTAATCCCAGGGTTGGGTGGGCACATGTTGCAGTTGTTTAAACCCCACTGAGGGAAGTGTAAGCTCAGGGGCATTTGGAATGCAAACCAGTATACCTAATCTTTTTGTGGCTGTACTCAGTGACTCTCCAAGAGTGTCTGAGGGTAGAAACTGAAGACAGGAAGGGTAGTGCTGCAATGGTCTGGTCTAGGTGACTATAAGGAAAACAACAGGTGAAGGAGACTAAGCCCAACAAAGCTTCCTGTCATCCGTACAGTTATGTACACAACACTTCCTCTAAGGAAAAGCCCTGGATCCTCAGAAACAATTAGCATCTACAGTCCCTTTTTAAAAAAAATATTTATTTTTATTTTATATGCATTGGTGTTTTGCCTGGATGTATGTCTCTATGAGGGTATCAGATTCCCTGGAACTGGAGTTACAGACAATTATGAACTGCCATGTGGGTGCAGGGAATTGAACCCAGGTCCTCTGGAAGAGCAGCCAATGCTCTTGACCACGGAGCCATCTCTCCAGCCCCATACAGTCCCTTTTCAATCGCTGACTTTCTGCAATATGAAAAGCTAGAATGTGTCTTTGGGGCGCTCCAAAGTAGCATGGGATGTGGGAGACCAGCTCCCACATTTATTTACCCCAGGGTACTCTTGAGGAGAGAGGGATAAGAGATTTAGAGAGAAGTGTAGAGGAGAGAGAAAAGGACAGAAACACAGGATAGCCTCAGGAGGGCCTGGATCCTTATCAACCAGCCCCTACTGTCTATTCTAAATGGTTTTTTATAGGAATGCCAAGGGGTGGAGGAAAGACCTCCCCCTAGATCAGTCAAGTGTAGACCCTTTCAATCACCTGGTAACCACACATGTGGTCAAGCACTCCTCTAATGCAGCTCTGCTGGGTAAAGCAAGCTCAGATCTCACTAGGAACCTTTGTGAGCTCCCACAACTGGGCAAGTAGACTGTCAGTGCTTACCTGTCTCTTTTCTTGAATCTCTCTTGTCTCATGGGGATGTCCAGAAACCCCAATTCTCTTCCTTTATTTCACAACAGGATCCTGCCTTCCTGATGTCTTCCCAGATGAATAAAATTTTTTTTCATGCCAAACCTACTGCTCTTGTTTTCATTGTTAAAGACTATTCTCAAAACCTACAAACCCAATAACTATGTTAGCCCAAGAAGTTTCAGTAGTACAAGAACTTCAGGCTCCACAGACTCAGCTGTTAAACACTGCCTTCTCCACGTCAAACAACCATGAATGGGAGAACCACCCCTGGCCACCTTACAGGACTGATTGTGTACAAGACATTCTGGCAGACATAAAGTAGCCTTACAGACCTCCCAAGAGCTACCTCATTCCCTCCAAATACAGAAACGGCAATCTTTTTACCTCTTGGATGTAACTAAATGTTCACGTGTGTTTCTATGTAACTGCTTGAATACATTCTATGTTGGGACAGCATAGAACAGAATTTAGTCTTCCCATATAATTCACCCAAAAAATCTGAGTAACAAACCAGTAGCCACTTAAATTTTTTCTGTGTACTGAAATTATTATTTTTTATGCCTTGATCTGTGTGTTCATGTGTGTGGATGAGTCTTGAGTATATATTTAAAGGTCTTCTAAGCATGTACTTATAAACCAAAGTGCTCATTTACCTTATTTACCTTCTTAAAGCCTATTAAGACAGGAAAACTGGTTCTATTAAATGTTTCATAAAATCTTAAAATGCTTACATAAAACAACATTCATTGGCATTGTAAGATAAACATTTTGTTAGGTTATAAAATTTAACATTGAATATAGATATTTTCACAATGATTTTTTAAAAAAAAAGCTTTTTAAAATTATTAATTTTATTTCATTTCTCTAATAGTCATGAACAAGAGAAACTAAAAGGATATAAAAATGTTTTATGTTGGTTGGGCTAACTGTGGGTGATATACATTATAGGTCCTTATTGGACTAATTGCTATGGGTTTCTTTTTCAGAAATAGTCTTAATATGCAATGTTAAATGTAGGATGCTTACTAAGGCTGTACTATGTGTAAAATGATGTATGTTTGCTAACTATCTCTATGCCAAATTTCCTTTACATGGTGAGGATTACAAGAGATTCAATATCAACAAGCAGTAACATTTAAAATCCAGGTAAGCTTAGCCTGGATATAATAAAAACAAATATTATTAAGTACTGGGATAATAATAATAACAGCTAATATTTCACATTTCTGAGGTAAGTATTCACTTATAGTTATAATGTTAAGATATTAAAAACTGTTGTCTATCTACTATGCTCTTCTTTCAAGTTTTTCAAGATTTTTGTCCAATTCCTACTAGACCGGGACAACTCCTACAAAAGCCAAGCCGTCAGTTCCTACTCACTAGTCCTTTTGACTTAGAAATTGCTAATGCTATTAAAGTTTTTATCTGACCAATAGTCTAACTTAAAATTGATAAGTGATGTAATAAAATAGTTGGTATTTTTTAAGTCTACTTTTATATATGACTGTGTATACATATTGTTTGCACATGCTTGTGTTTTTATATTTACACGGTACCAAGTTGTCTTATACGTTAATGGTCATGTTAGACAAAACTGCCAGGTTAGCCCAAATTCTCATTGGTTCATGTGTAATTAAAGTTTTATAACAAAAGGTTACATAAGCAACCTTAGTCGTTATTTGTTTGATCATTGTCTCAGCTCTGATTCTACAAGTCATCTTTAAAAATCCCCATTGCTTGAAAAAAATAAACTGGCCTCAGGATTTGGTGGCTCTGGCTCCAAGGTAAGAGCCTCACTGGTGGACAGTGGCCTCAGCTGAGCTCTGTTGTTCCTAGAATCTAAAACCAGGACATTGACTTAGCTCTCTGCCTTTGTCTTTCCTTAGGTAATTAATATGCTTAAAAACAAGGCGTTTATGTTTTATCAAGATAATTGCTTGTGATTTCCACTAAGTATGTCAAGCTCTTAATTAAAAGCTGAGTCTTAAGTCAGGTTTATTGACCTGTTTCTGTGAAGCGAAACTTTAAGCATTGCTTGTTTTTGAATACTGGTGCAATTGTTCAGTAACTGCAATTGGTGGCCCAAGACTGTGGACAGAGGTTCTGGGGGGCCAGTGTTTGGGCTCTTGCCCTGCAAGGTAAACTAGGTGCCAGAGAACTATTGGGCATCTCTCAAATGTCCTGCACCTCTGTGTAAGTCACCCATCTTCCTGATCAGAGAAGCCAAGGAGACCCAAACAGTGGACTCTAATGAGGGCAAATTCTGCAAAGAGGAAAGTCAACACAGATGGGCATGTTCCCTATACTTCCTAAAGAATCAGCATGGTTAGCCAGACCCTGACGTGTCCCAGCAGAGAGCACAACTGGTCAAGGAAGGACTGAAGGAGCCGTAGCTCCTCCCAATTCTAAGCGACCCCTGAGGACCATACCATCAACTGTTATTAACAGAAAAAGAAGAATGATTTTTGGTTATATACCTGGTCTTAAACACCTAGCAGTAAAGTATAGCCACAGTACAAAACAATAACACTAAACTTTGAAAAAGACAATAATTCAGGCTGTGTACAGGCCTTCCTTTTAAATTCGGTGTTTGGACGACTGACATATGAAATAGGACAATCACAACCACTCCAGCTATGATACAAAGGTAGATTCTCTTTATTAGTCTTTAAATTTTAATCTTATGCATGTGTATCGGTGTTTTGCCCACATGAATGGCTGTGCGCCCTTTGAGGGCACTGCCCTTGGAGGCCAGAAGAGGGTGTCAGATCCCTGGAACAGGTGGTACAGATGATGAGCTTGAACCTGAGAATTGAACCTTGGTCCTCTGGAAGTGCTCTTAACCACTGAACCATCTCTCCAGCGACCCCTCAAGATAGGCTCTATTTCTATAAATCTATTGATGCAAATTTATCTAAATCAGTAACAGTAACCTTACTTAGTCCTCTGTTTCATTATTTTTCATCTGACGTTTTTGGTACTCAGTGGTTATAATCTTATACTCTCTCCCTTTTAATCTATTCTACCATCAGTGTGGTTTACAATTCAAAGGGTCATACCTCTGAAAGGAAGCCATTAGAGAGGAATCTCCTAGAACAAACATGATCATGGTTCTCCTGACTTTCATCCTGTCTGAAGTCATCAATAGTCATAATCTTGTTACTCTTACTTCAGTCTTGTATTTTAATCTTGTAAAGTTCATATCTTCTAGGATATGTAACTCCCTATTACACAGGGATTCCGGTCAACTCCTGCACCTGGAAATCCAACACCTCCTCCACAACCAATAGGGAGATTCTTGTGCAAAAATCTCTTAGGCAGGGACTATGCCCTTCACCAGCATGGAAGTAGTTATAAGGATTGATGGACTATCACCCTTATGTTCCTAGAAGAGATTTTTAGACCACAGCTCTGAAGGGGAAATTGTGCCCTAAGAACAGGGATTGAAATGAAACATTAAAATTAACATATGAAAAGTGGCGGCCTCAGAAGGACTGGCAGCCCTTAGCCTATCTGGACTTCATTCAACCAAGGGAACGTGCTTGGAAAAGCCCACATTAAATTGGGAGAAATGGATCCTATGTAACAGTATGGCTGTATCATGGGTCTACAGCTTTGAGATGAGTTTAAGAGAACACCATTCAGTCCATAGCTTCATCTTTTCCATGTAAAGTGGCCTATCAGCCATGTAAGACACAGTATGAATATGGCAAATACCTATGATGAGGAGAGATGAAATTTTCTCACCTAGGCTGACAATGCTTCCCCCAAGAGCCATAAACTGTCTAACAAAAATCCCAACACCACATAAGAAACCTACTTTTGTAATGTTGGTCGGGACTGTAGAGAACTCCCAAAACATCATAGGCTGTTGCTATTTTCTTTGGTTGCCCCACACCCCCAGAGGTAGAAGGTAAGTTCCTATTGCTGGAGACACCATACACTTCAGACAACTTGAGCTGTATCTGACCTGAAAATCTCATTTCTGAGGACTAGCTTCATGGTACCAGAAAGCAGCATCCACGCTTCCAAAGTAAGGCAGCAACCAATAGTCCTACCCAGCTATGACACCTATGTACCACAATAATGACCGGCATGGCATGATAACCCTGGGGTGCAGTAATGGCTTCCATACCTTGACAATAACCAACAGCTCTCTAATTGGATTTACAACCCACTCAACCAGAGAGAAACCATGCCTTGTACAAGAAACCTAGCCAGCTACCCAGGCTATTGAAGTAAGTCATGGATCTTGGAGGAGAACCTTCTTTCACTACTGTACTGGCTAGTTTCATGTTAACTTGACACAGGCTAGAGTCATCAGAGAGGAGGGAGCCTCAATTGAGAAAATGCCTCCATAAGATCCAGCTGTAGGCAAGCCAATAGAGCATTTTGTTAATTAGTGATTGATGGAGAAGGGCCCAGACCATTACGGGCAGTGCAATCCCTAGGATGGTGGTCCTGGGTTCTATAAGAAAGCAGGCTGAGCAAGCTATGCAGAAGAAGCCACTAGGAAGCACCCTGAGTGGCCCTTGCATCAGCCCCTGCCTACAGGTTCCTGCCCTGCTTGAGTTCCTGCCCTCACTGCTTTTGATAATGAACTGTTAAATGGAACTGTGAGTGAAATAAAGTCACTTTTGTCATGGTGTTTCATCGCAGCAATAGTAGCCCTAAGTCAACCACTTTATAAATCAGCCTATTTCCTAACTACATTCTAAATATTTGTCCTTATACCCAAGGATACTGTAGTTCTCACCCTTCATCAAGGAAACTTCTTTTTCTAACAGATGGAGACCATTACAGAAAACTACAGCCAATCAAAACACAGAGTTATGGAGTCCGGTCCTAATGGATAAATCTGCAACACAACTCCTGTACCTAAGGCTCGGGGACCATTGTGGAAGAGGAGACAGAAAGACTGTGAGAACCAAAAGAACAGGAATTTACTGTAGGGTTGTGTCTCCTGGAAATGTCAGGGAAGCTACACCCATGAAGTCTTACCAACATGGCTGCTTAAACATGAACTGAACAAGGATGACACCAATAGATGTGCTAACGTTGATAAGAGAAAAGTCAGGAGACCCCCAACCCTAGATAACCAACTACAGGAACTAAGGGATGCTGAGAGCAGGAGAAATCATCTTCCCCAGGGAAAGGCACACCAATTGGTTATACAATACCAAATGGTCATCCCTGAAAACACATTCATGTAATGATATACAGGCTGGACAGGTTATATGTATATGTTTAGGGGTATATATTGCTGTTTTTTATTTTGTATGTATAAAACAAAAAGAGGCCATGAATGTAAAAGACAGCAAGGAGGGAAATACAATGGCAGAGGTTGGAGGGAAGAAAGGGAAGGGGGAAATGACGTAATTGTATTGCAATCTCAAAAGTAAAATAATGATAATTTTTAAAAACCAGCTACCACATGGCTATGCTGTCAGCTCCAGAAGAAGCCTGGGCATCTCAGACGACAAGCCATTAGCAACTGTGTGTTGACCGCGGCAAACACCTAGGCAGTTGCTTTTCATCGGGGAACCCCTCAGCTTAGGCTTCTGCTTTTAAATGAACTTGGATCTTCACAGGACAGAGCCTCTGAGGGGTGAGTCACTGCCCTAGGGACACCTTCCTATCGTCCCACTGCAGCAGAGGGAGCTTCTCTTCAATAACAATTACAGCTGCTTTCTCAGCACCAATCTGAATGTCTTCAAATTTCCTCAGCCTAATTCATTGTCTTTATATTCAGTTTCACTTTTGTTCTCAGAACAGGAACAGAATGAAGCCAGATTCTTGGCCAAAATGTCACACTTCCTAATGGAGTCCTTGCTCTCTTCTGAGTCTTCACGAGCCAGGCCTCTTGCATCCACATTTCTCTCAGCATCTTGTTTTCCAGCCTCCCACCAGAGCATCCCATGAAGCTCTGTTCCCAGCATGTTAGTTCTTTCCCAGCCCAGAGTTTGACCAAACTCTTCCACATTTTGGCCACTAAGCAGTTCCAAAGGTCTAAGAACTACGTCGGGTTTCTGTTATAGCTTCTATCTGGCTGCTGTGGCAAATGCAGGAGCAAAACAAACTTAAGGAGAAGGGGGTTTGTTTCAGCCCACAGTTCAAAGTTTATTCCCCCATGATGGGGCCGTCAAGGCAGCAGGAACACGAGGCATCTGGTCACATTACATTCTCATTTAGCAGAAAAGCAATGTTGCACATGTTAGTCCTCAGCTCACTTTTTACTTTTCCAACAGCCAAGGATTTCCTGCCTAGGTAATTGTCCTATCCATAACTAATATGAGTATTTCCATATCCAGAAGCCCATCTTCCAGAGTGTTCCAGATTCTGCCAAGTTGACAACTAACATTAATATCTGTAACAGACGGAGGACCATTTACATTTTCTATTTTTTCTAGATTTTTCTGGTTTTTTGAGACAGAGTTTCTCTGTGTAGCAGCCCCAGCTGTCCTGGAACTCTCTTTATAGACCAGACTGGCCTTGAACTCACAGAAATCCACCTGCCTCTGCTTCCCGAATGCTGGGATTAAAGGCGTGTGTTACCACGCCCGGCTAACTTTTGACTTTTAAGAAACCTGATATCTATTTCCACTGCTTGTCAAAGGTGTCGGCATGAAGCTGCTCAAAATCTCATCTACCCTGTTGGCTTGGGCAAGACCTTTCAGGATGGCCCTAGATCACACCAGAGTAGAGATGGGTTGTGTTTGTCTTCAGTGTTGGTATGTGTCTTTCAGTTTTACTGATTTTACAAAGATTTCTCTGTTGATATACATTTCTACATCAAGTTCCCTGCTATTTTTATTATTTATCTCTCTCTACTTTATTTTAAATTAAAAAATACTTTTGTGTGGGTGAGTATGTGCACATGTGTGTGAGTGCACACACCTTAGCATATGAGGGGAGGCCAAATGAGGAGCTCTGGCATCCTGCCCTGTCATGCTCAGCCTTATGCCTTTGAAACAGGGTCTCTCACTGAGCTTGAAACTGGGCAGTGGCCAGAGGTTCCCAAATCCTTCTGTCTCTGTTCCCATAGCTCTGGGGGTTACAGGGACACATATAACCACACTGGATTACACTTATTTTCTTTCAAATGTTTTGTTCTATTTTGTTTTAGTCTAGACACTGTCTCACTACGTAGCTTTGTCTGGCCTAGAACTTACTATGTAGCCCAGGCTGGCCTGGAACTTAGGGCAATCTTGTGACACCACCATGCCTTTGAGGGTTTTGAGGCTGGCTTTCTCATGCTGCTTCCTTCTACACAAATCTATGCAGATGGGTGCTGTTTTATCATTAGGGTTCTCCACCACATTTCCTAGCCTTGTACTGGCTGATTTCAGGAGGGATCTGGGATGGAGGTGGTCCATAAGTTGAGGAAAAGTAAATGCAAGTGTCTAGTATTCATGGTTCTTGGCAGTAGCTTGGTCAACTCAGCTAGGCATGGTCTGGCTCCTGCCCTTTGGCCCTGTACGTGTCTTGAAGGTCAAATGGGAACCCCCAGTCCTCTCTGTGGAGGATCAACCACTGCATGTCATGGACTTACATTCCTCCACACTTGGCAGTCATGTGTGCTCCCACCCTGCTACAACTCCCTTAGGACTGGTGCTTTGGACAGGATTCTGCACTAGACAGAAGGTCAACAGGCTCTGTTCACAGAATATTGCTCCAGCAGCAGCCACTCCAGTTCCCACAGAATAGTGTTCCTCAGGACTCTCTGCCCATCCCCCACCTCCTGCCCCAGCCTCTGGTCTCACTATTGACTCCAGAGCTCAAACACCGCAGCATGATGGGAGCAAGAGCCTCTGTGGTACAAACTTACAGATCCCTGGCTGTCCTGTCCCTACCTGGCTTCGCTGGCTCTAGAACGGAACTGAGGTTATGGCTGTGAACTCCCTGGGTGACTTTGGATGTGGCTTCCTGGGTTAGCTGTTTTTGTTTCTTTACTCAAATACAGGATACGAACCAATTTTAAGGGAAGAAGTTTTTATCCTGGCTTACAGTTTACCAGGGTCATTCCATCATGGCAAGGAAGACATGATTCAAGCAGGGAAGGTGTGGTGGTAGCAGCAGAAGGCTGACTGGTCACATCACATCCATAGTCAAGAAGATAACAGAAAGTGGGGCTGGACTATAAAGCCTCAAGGCTTATTCCCAGGGACCCACTTCCTTTACAAGGGGCTACCTCCTAAAGTTCCACAAACAGTGCAACCTGTTGGGATCCAAGTGTTCCAACACATGAGCCTGTGGAAATCATTCCACATTTAAACCACAACACTTCCTGTTCCTCAGACAGGATGAAATTGCTTAACCCTGTCATGGTTGGGACACTCATTGGTTACAGCAGGTGGTCTCACTACTCTGTGTAAGCCCAGACCAGACCCCAACTACTGCCCAGATGTTCACATCTGTAAATGGGTTCTTCAGACACCAGAAAGTATGTGCTGGGTCCCCTTGTCAGTACAGTCACTCACTGAGGCCTGAGCAACAGCCAGAGGGTAACCACACACACACACACACACACACACACACACACACACACACACACACACACACACATCAGGCCTAGGTAGTGGCTGCTCTCCATGGTGCTCTTCACTCACCTCTGACCCCCCTCACAATCATCCTCACCCCACATGTGGGTCAGTGCTACTTTGTGCCAGTGTTCTGTCCTGAGGTTGGTCGTGCCTGGTAGTCCACCCTGGACCACCTAGGGCTGAACCATGGGCTAGGCACTCTCAACTAGTATCCTATGCCCATCCTTGTCCCATGCTCGTAGAGATCTCTGGGTAGCCAGGCCCTATGGTCCTTAGACGCACCCCAGCCGAGCAGCCCCTTATCCCAGCTCAGAGACCTTTCTCTGTGAACATCACAGCCCTGTTGCTGTATGCCATGCTGGGAACTCACCTGCTTTACCCCACCACCCGCTGACAGCTGCAAGGGTGAAGATGTTCCCACATTTCCCAGGGACACGGCCACAGGTCCTTTCCTGGAATTTGGAGCTGGGAGTCCAGATATGAATGGTGATCTTATAAGATTCCATTTCCACTGGCTTTGCTACTTTTTAATGAAGGAATTTTCTTCTCTTTCTTACTCCCAACCAAAATAACACATTAGCCAAACCTAGGTACCTGTTTTTCTGCTTCAGAGGAAAAAACCATCTGATTTCCCAGACTTACAATTAACACAGTGAGTCCTGTGACCAGAACATGAAGTCCATTGTGAAAAAGACGTTGTCTCCTATTTGTTGGAAATCTAGTGTTTTCTGTTTTTAAGTAATACCTCCCAGAGTCAGCCTTGCATGTTCTTAGGGAGCTAGAGATGTAACCGGCATAATTGAAAATTAGTCTCATTCTCAATAAAGAGTTGTCTCTTTTTCTTTAAAATGGTTGTGCCATTTTGTGTAAGGAAGGAAGAGGTAACTGGACAGGGCAACTAAGCCTCATTTGTATGAAGCCCTGGGCCATGGACAGACACTGAATCTTAGGTACTGATGGGGCTTGGAAACCTTGCTTTTTAATTTAATTATCAGGACACTTCATAAATGAAGCCATTATAGGAGGGCAGGTGACTGCATGTCTGATTGTCTTTGACCACAGTATGGGAATATTACTGGGACATGCCATTCAGCATGGGCTGGAGACAGTATGAACATCTGATCCTATTTGATGCATCGCTGGAAAAGCAGACTTGAGGTGGGTGTGGTCCATGATGGAGGCAGGACGGGCTGATAAGACATCTCATTTCTGCACCTGCCATGACCCGGAATGGCCACCTGACAGCATTGGCCCATAGGAGGAAACAGAAATGTATTTGGGATTTGGTGGAAGTTCCCCAGGGTGACTGCTCCACATAAGATGTGCAGGGCAGCCACAGACCCAAGGCTCGGAGGAAGCAACAGATGCAGTCTTGAGTCTGAAATCTATAGTCAGGTCAGAGACTGGAGCAGGTCAGCTATGGCCATAAAGCCTCAGCCTGACTGGGTGCGGTCCACCCTCACAGGGGCAGGATGTCTTCACTCAGAATCTGCCAATTTCACTATCAGTCTCATCTAAGAATGCCTTCCTTCTTTAATGGTGTTTAACTCCACAGCGGGGCTCTTCAGCCTTTCCAAGTGAATATAACATTGGCCATCTGATAAAAAAGACAGATGACCCCGATCTGGAGCTCCAGCAGCCATTTTGCCGCTGAAGAACTGAGGATGAGGGAAAGCCTAGCAGGTGGACGGCAAAGACTTTACCTTTTTCTTTGTAACACCTTAAGTGTGTCTGTGAGTCAGCTGTCATGTGTTTAATTAAATGACTATGCCCGGTGAACCTGCAGAATGCATCCACCCTTACAGGAGTCCCTGTTTTCAGTCAGCCTGCAGAGGCTCGTCTGTGGCTCTTTCCACAGTCTGTGAACATTTGTGTTAACCTGGTGGAGCTGGGTGAGCAGACATCAGAAGGGAAAGAACAGACAACCTCAGCTATCCAACACTGGCCCTGGGAACTACCTCCTCCATGTGCCTCCCACCCCCCTCCCCCCCAGTCTCTCTGCCTCTCTCTTCAGACCCCGCACAGTCCAGGTTATCTACCCAGGAATGACTAGCTTCCTAGCTAGCCAGTTTCATTTAAGAACACATGTGCTCATCGGCGGCAAAGGGAATGTTTGTTCTGAAAAGAGCAATGGACACGTCAGTTTTGTTGCACAGGCAAGTGCCCAGTACATTCTTCTCTCAAGTAGGAACAAACTGGAAACAGTGGAGGTGTCCATTTGGCGTTCCTAGACTGCCCTCTATGGACATGCAGCTCTCCAGGTGACCCATTTCCACCTCTCTCCTTCCAGCCAGCCTGGAGGCTGCACATGAGCACACAGACACAGGTGCTTCTTCCTGCACTGCCAGTGCTGCTGAGAAGGGCCAGGTTCATCACCTTTAGCCCCTAAAGGTTCCATGGTGCGCTGTGACCATAACTCACACATGAGGGACATTTCAAGGACTTGGAGGCTCTTGGCTCAAGCTCTCAACAGAGCAAAAGCAAGGGTCTCGGGAACACTGTGAAAGAGCTTCTCGGAGTGTGAGCACACTCACGCACTACACACAGGGGCAGAGATGGCCACTGCCCTCTGTGCCTGGAGAGATCTGCACAGCAGGGAAACAGAAAAGGTGGTGCCAAAGTGGCTGAGTGACTACCACCGGCAGTATCCAATTCAGAAGTCCACAATGGGCATGCAGAAAGAGACTGATTTAGCCTAAAATAATCAAGGGACACGAAGCACAGTTGCTCCACACACATTTATGAATTAGACACAAGGTGGGAGGGAATGCTTCCAGGGAATGTCAGCGATGTTTCCGCTTTCAGAATCCAGGGAAGAGATATCTCCTCTGACAAGCCCAACAGATGTTTCTGGATGTGACTGTCATAGGAATCCAGGGAGAAGCAAGCAGCAAACTGGGTCTGCAAAGCTCTGGCTTTTGGCTGTGATAGAAACTCAGCTGTCCCTGTCAGACCAGGCTGTTGCTTGAGAACTCATACTGGTTCCCTTTGCTAGTCCAACAAAATCATGTGTGGTTCAGGGACTACCATCCAGAGGGTAGCTGGTCCTTTGAAAATCTGTGCAGCCCATGCACACAAACCCAGTGTAGGCAGGTGAGAACAGGTAGAGTTCAAGATCACAGGAGCACAGGAAATAGGAGCTTGGGTGCCTATTACCTGCCACATGGTGATGTCACAGAACTCCAAGAAAGGGAGCAGGCATGGCTCACACACCCTCAGAGGTGTGTGACACACTCAGGCTTTAGTTCTTCTGAGGGAGACCTTACATGACACAGGGCCCTCTCAACTCTGACACTGAAGGGCCAAGATGCCTTGAGAACATGGGTGAATGTGGGGGGGGGTCAGGATTCATACACCATACACTCTCAGGCATGGCCCACAGCTTCATTCATTGCCAGCTGCAGAAGCCTGTGTGACCCTACAGAAGGGGCCAGGCTTCCCTTTCATCAAAGTAACACATGGTACCTTGATCTAAGCAAAGATGAAGCAGATCAGTCAGGAGGGTGTCTTTCCTGGTTCTGACCTGAAGACAGACAGCAGAAGACACAGGAGCAGGGACCTGTAATGGACACTGCTGGACCTGGGACCTCCACACTCTTCCAAGTGTGGTGACAAGGGTCCGCCTTTCAGGGCACATGTTTCTCTAGTCATTCTTCCTTCTTATTCAGTACATTTCTTCACTGTTCAATTTGTTGACATTAATTGGTTGTATTTTTTCCAAACAGTTTACTTCAGTTAGTTTAAACTCTGTGAATTCCAAGCCAAGGGATAGTGAAACACGGGAGGAATTTCATTTTATTCTACAGCCAAATGCAATTCTAGAAGGGACTGCCTTTTAATTAAAGGGGGAAATGTGGTGGTATTGTGTTCCCCAAAATATTGTGTATGCTAATAAACTTATCTGGGGTCAGAGAACAGGACAGCCACAATATTAAACATAGAGGTTAGGCAGTGGTAGCATACGCCTTTAATCCTAGCATTCCAGAAACAGAAATACCTCTGGATCTCTGTGAGTTCAAGGCCACATTGGAAACGGCCAGGCACGGTGATACACACCTTTAATCCCAGAAAGCCACACCTTTAATCCCAGGGAGTGGTGGTAGAAAGCAGAAAGGTATATAAAGCGTGAGGACCAGAAACTAGAGGCTTTTGCCCTGGAGAGGCATTTGCCCTGGAGAGGCCTTTGGCCTGGAGAAGCATTTTGGCCTGGTTAAGCATTCAGGCTTCTAGCAGCAGTTCAGCTGAGAGTCATTTGGATATTAGGACATAGAGGCTTCCAGTCTGAGGAAGCAAGACCAGCTGAGGATCCAGCGAGGTGAGGTAGCTGTGGCTATTCTGTCTCTCTGACCATTCAGCATTTCACCCCAATAACTGGCCTCAGGTTTGATTTTATTAATAAGAACTTTTAAGATTCATGCTACAGGGAAACCCATATTTTGTGAAGACTTAACATTGTGCTTACACTGTGGAAGAAAAATTAATTTGGAAATGAATGAGACCCCAGAGATCAAATACTGTGGAATTTACTGGCCGCGTGCAACAGTCACTTTTCATACTTCGACTTGGTACTAATTTTAATAGTTTCCAAAACACCACACCTGTCAAAACAAACATTATCATCAGAATGGCCAGCTGTGCTGTGAGCCGGTGTCGTGAACGTGGCTGCAGCACTTTCGGAAATGACTGGATAGATATTGTTCCATCCTCCTTTGAGGAATATTAACGTCCCTTCCTTTGTAAAAACTCCTCTCTGAGGCCTCTGCACAGGCAGCACAGCTGGGTGGGGGATCCTCTCTTCTGGTAAGAAGAGCAGAGCAGAAATTTGGTCTGATCCAGACCTGCCAATCTGTCCAAAGGTTGGGTACAGGCCTGTGGCCACTGGGGTTGGATTTGCTCTGTGTCTGTGCCACAGCTCTGTGAGAACACCCTGGACTATGTGTGGCTCATTCCTCAAATGTGACATTTATAAAGCATCGGAGACTGACCAACCCCCACGGCAGAAGGACTGCCTCTTCAGGCAGCTGAGGCTCTTTCTCACAGGACCAGGTACCACTTTCTTTTGGAGATCATGAGGATCAAACCTGTTTTCTGGAGATATCGCAGGAATACCAGAATTCATGCCAATGAGGTTTGCAAAGCCTCCCAGGAGATGTTAATGAGAACCATAGTCAAGATCTTGATAACACACACACACACACGCCACATGAGCCCAGATATACACACATGTACTGTGCACACAACACACACATGTACACACAAACATGAACATGCATGTGAACTTCCACTCACATATAGATGTATAGAACACATGTATTTTTGTGTACACACAGACTCACCTTTTACCATAACAGACTCAGTCCCTACCACAGCAGTTTGAATCACAGGCAAGATGTGATCTTGTTCCTGTAACTTACACACCCTGAATAATCTGACATTCATTAGATTTTAAAAGGTCTTCCAGGCTCAAGGAGGACAGGGCAGTGAAGTCCAACACCAGCATCTGGGCAGCTGTTCATCGAGCACCCCGGGGACCAGAGTGACAGGAAAATCAACAACATCCTTGGAAAATGCATGGTCACCCAGACCCACTCTGCCAAGAAATAAGCATTCAGAATCCTAAGGGGGGTAACATCATGTCAGCAGCCCCTGGCTTCAGGGGCCCTGGAAAAAGATTCAGGAAGAGAGCCTCCCATAGCCAACATGCTGGCAAGGGCCACAGGCCACACAATCATCAGGACTGCTTCCAGTCACTGCAGACCTCAAGGTGACTCATAGCATGACCAACCACTCATCAGACAGAGAGGAAACTCCTTAGAGATTTATTTAGATGAGGCCTGTTACATTTTTTTGTCATGGCACAAAAATGAAATGGTGTGAAAGTTTATCAAATAAAAAGTGGAAGCCAGTCGCCTACTTCTAGCAAAGCCCTGGATTCCTGGAAAGTTTGTGTTTGCTCCCGTGAGTATAGAAAAATCAGATTTTGATGAGATGTTTCATTTCTGCTCTCAACTATTTCTTGTCTTGACAATCCTTCTGTCTTGATCCATATAGTCACAATTCATTCTTTTATGTGTGTGAACATGCTAGATGCACACCCACGTGTGTGTGTTGGGGTGATTGAGTACGAGAGTGCACAAGTGTGTGCATGTGTGGTACTCTAACTCATATGGGCCTATATGGAGGTCAGAAGTCGATGTTGGGTGTCTTCCTCAGTTTCTCTCCACCTTATGTTTGTAGCTGGGATCTCTCACTGAACCTGGCACTCATCCTGCTGCCTCCATGGTCCCCATCACACTGGTGCTGCAGACGGCTGCCACCACATTCTGCTTTTAGGTTACTCTGGGGGTCCCAGCTCATGTCCTCACACTTACAGTCACTGTGCCCTGTCCACACCTCATTTTTAAAATGGCTCCATGGAACTACAGCACCAGGGTTGGGTTAGCTCTCCCTCGTCACGGACATTTGAGTTCTCGCTTTTCGCTCCCATAACAGTGTCTCTGGAAATGCCTTCATCTGTGTCGTGCACAGTTGTATTTCCAAGAAAGTTCCCGATAAATGAAACTGCTAAGTCCAAAGATGAGATCAGCTCAGTTTTTACAGTGTTCTTGTCCTGCTAAAGGGTTCTTGTTGCGTTTGGCCTCAGGGTCACTGACCTCGGCAGCCTCTTCCATTTGGAGTTTTTCCTTTTCATGTTAGCTGTTCCTTCCCTGGAAGATTCCGGGCTTTCTCGTTGTCTCCGTTGTTCTAAGTTCTTGGTGGATCATGGCCCGAGAGGGAGCACAGCCTAGAAGAAGCGCCGGGAAGCATCCTCACCCTAGAGTGGTGGCTGGATCCCTTGCCTCTGAGGACATCTGCTGCTCTGACTGTGTTCTTCCCTCTCCTGGAATCCTAGGGAAGTGCTGGGAAGTGTGGAGAGTGCATGCATGTCTCTCTTCTCCTCAGCATTTTTCACTGTAGTAAAACACATAATGAAGGGCTGCTTTTCTGCTGACCTTTGACCTCTGCTTCTGAGAGGTCCCTTCAGCTGAAACTGGCAAGTCACTAGTGTGATCTTGAGTCCTGTTCAAAATGGTTCTCCATCTCATTCTTGGTTTTTTGTTTTGTTTTTTTTTTTTTCTGTTTAGGGAAACATCCATGTTTTAGATTTTGTTTTTTATTTTGTGGTTCTTATTGGGGGTGAGTGGGCTTGTTTTATTTTAGCTATACTTTAAATTCTCTGATACTCTCCACTTAAGTAAATTGTCTGTGGTAATTTTATAGATCCTGAAGTATTTGTTTCCCAGACCACCCATTCTGCCTGTTTAACGTCATTTCTCCTCTTTTGTGAACCTAGTTTTATCCATGAGCCTAGAGTTCCTTTGTTGTTTTAATGGCTGATGGAGAAACCACTTCCTATGCTGACTAATTTCACTTACATGTGGATGGCTTTTCCCAACATCAGTGACTGTGAGAGCTGGATGGGCATCCAACAGCTATCCCAGAGCAGCCGCCCGGACCAGGTGCCTGCCCAGATGCCCTTCATTAGTAACGGCAGAGACTCCACAATGGGATTTCCATCCCCTTTCCTAGAAACCACAGCCTCCACTGTCTTGTGTCAGCTGATTTCTAAGCGACTTCTAAGCCACTACGGGAAGTCCCTCATCTTAGCCTCCTGCTGCACAGCACAGTACAATGGGTTTCCCCTTCTCTTGGGAGAACCCTCCCCTCACAGCTCAATTGAACCAGTTTCAATAGCTCCCTTCCTGGGTACCTACCATCTCCTGACCTCCTCTAGCCTTCCCCAACTCCTCCTCATGTCTACCTGTAATGTTCTCTTTTATTCAGTTTGAGTCCACCCTTATTCTTTGGGAATATGGCATGGCTCTTGAATTGTTGGGCATTTTTAGTATTGCCAAACTGAAGAAAAGCTCACTCTGCAATTCACACTGTGTGTGGAGAGATTGTAGCCCATTCCCACATCCTTCCTTAGAGGTGGGCTTGAAAGCTGGGAGGGAGCTAGCCCACATTTCCATTAGATTCGCTGACTTGCTACAGTGAATTTACACTGCTTTGGTAATTAAAACATCAAACAAAACAAAACAATGCCAAAGTTAAACGAAGTGAAAAAACTTTATAATTGCTAGGTCACAACCATAGGAGAGGCGCAGTACAGTGTGCGGATGCAGATTGGGGTGGGGGACAGCATTGTCCCTCTCTGAGGACCCTTCCCTGAAACCCAAAGCACCACTGCATCAGCCACTTTGCAGCACTGTGACAAAATACAGATGACAGACATGTCAGAATGGCTACGATCAAAAACACTGATGGCAGCTCATGTTGGAGAGGATGTGGAACAAGGGGAACACTCCTCCACTGCTGGTGGGAGTGCAAACTTGTACAGCCACTTTGGAAATCAATATGGAGATTTCTCAATAAAAAAAAAAAAGGAATCAATCTACCTCAAGACCCAGTTATACCAATGTTGGACATATACCCAAAAGATGCTTCATCATACCACAAGGACCCTTGCTCAGTTGTGTTCATTTCAGCATTATTCGTAATAGCCAGAACCTGGAAACAACCTAGATGCCCCTCAACTGAAGAATGGATAAAGAAAATGTGGTCCATTTACACAATGGCGTATTACTCAGTGGTTAAAAACAAACAAACAAACAAACACAATGAAATCATGAAATTTGCAGGCAAATGGATGGAACTAGAAAAAAATCATCCTGAGTGAGGTAACCCAGCCCCAGAAAGACAAACATGTCATAAGTGGATATTAGGAGTAAAGTACAAGATAACCAACCTACAATCCATAGCCCCAGAGAGGCAAGATAACAAAGAGGGCCCAAAGAGGGATGCATGAATTTCCCTGGGAAGAGGAAATAGAAGAGCTATCCTGGGTAAACTGGGGGTGGGGTGGGAGTATGGGGGTATGGGAGTGGGTCACGCAGGCTGGGCATGGGAGGAGGGTTGAGGGTGGGACAGAGGGGGAGAAAGAGATATTTTGATGGGTGTGGTATTTTGAGGGTCGGGGGGGAAACCTGGTGTCAGGGAAACTCCCAAGAATCCACAAGGATGACCCCAGCTAAGATTCCTATTAATTAGTAGAGGAGAGGGTGCCTGAACTGGCCATCTACTGTAATCAGATTGGTGACTACCCTAATTGTCATCACAGAGCCTTTATCCAGTAATTGATGGAAGCAGATGCAAAGATCTACAGCCAAGTACTGGACCAAGCTCTGGGAGCCCTCCTAAAGAAAGGAAGGAGGGATTGTACAAGCCAAGGGGGTCAAGGTCATATAGGGGAACCCACAGAAACAACTGGCCTGAGCTCATGGGAGCACATGGACTCTGGACTCATAGATAGGGAGTCTACATGGGACTGACCGAGGCCCTCTGCATGTGTGTGACAGTTGTGTAGCTTGGTCTGTGTGTAAGGCTCCTAGCAGTGAGATCAGGACCTGTCCCTGGCACTTAGCTGGATTTTGGGAACCCATTTCCCATGCTGGATTACCTTGCCCAGCCTTTATACAGGGGGAGGAGCTCAGTCCTACCTCAACTTCATGTGCCATGCTTTGTTCAAGCCCATGGGAGGCCTGCCCCTGTCTGAATGGAGATGGAGGAGGAGTGGATGGGGAGGGGTGTAGATGGGAGTTGGGGGAGGGAATGGGAGTAGAGGAGGGAGGGGAAACTGTGGTCAGTATGTAAAATAAATGAAAAAAAAGTTAATTAAATAAAATTAAACTTTTAAAAAAGGCATGTCTCAGTGACCCCTCCTACAGTGAGGCCCCACCTTACACAGTTTCCCCCACTTCTCCAAGCCCTTTTGATTACAATTCCACCAGTGAATTGATCCTTGATAGGTCAGAGACTGAAAATTCCAATCTCTTCTCAAATGGTCAGATCTACTAGCTGGGGACTAAACTTTGGACAAACAAGACCTTCACAGGGGACACTTCCCTTGCAAGCCACAACCCCTCCTGGAGCCACACCACAGACATGCTTTACCACCATCCAGGAAGTGTCAGGTGTTGGGTCACAGTACAGCTCAGTCTGGTTCTGGAGAGGGTTGCCTCCCGGATCATAGGTAAGAGGGTGACTTTTCCCTGTGTCCTCACATGGTGGCAGGGCTGGGGGGACCTCATCCCTTTTATAGCCGTGCCAACCCTATCCACGAGGTCCCCGTGTGATAGCAGTGCCTGACCATGAAATTCAAGCTGCTCCCCATGTCAGGTGACCAGGTAGGTTGTAAGCTCTGCCCAGTGTCTGCCAAGCATGCACAAAGCTCCGGGTTTATTTCCAGCACTGAAAATTCTTAAAGGGAAATAATTTGCAGATATCCCAAATTTTATGAAATGATTGGAGAAAATAATTTAAGTGTTAAAGCCATATAAAGTCTATAAATGTAATGAGGTAACAAGATATCTTCCTACATTTGCTACATAATATGTATGTGCATCATTGGACATTTTACTTGTGATGCCATACTGAAGCCTGAATCAGAGCACATAGTATCATTGCCTAGGCATTTCTGCCAAGCATGCTAGCATTGTTTCTATGTTTCTCAACAAATACGATTTGCACCACAGGAGGTTTAGTTAAAAGCAAATTTCAACACACACACACACACACACACACACACACACACACACACACACGCACACACACACAGGAAAAACATCAGGTTGCCCTGTCTCTAGACACAAGGAACCTATCCAAGGGCTACAGAGATGGATCAGCATCTCTTTACTGACTATTGACTACTGCTTTTGCAGAGGACCTGGGTTGGTTCGCAGCAACCACTTGGCAACTCACAACCATCTGTAACTATAGTTCCAGGGGATCCAATTCCTTCTAGTTTCTGTGGGCACTGCACACACACACACACACACACACACACACACACACACACACACACACTCTCAGGCTCACACACATACATGCAAAATAAAATAAATAAATGTTTAAAAAAAATTACAAAGAACCCATCTGGAGGCCACTATGTCCCTTTACACCCATCCGTCACCTGGCAGGCTGAAAGGCCAAATGGTTTCCTTACTTTTACTTCTGATTTTTTTTTTAATCACTCTGTGTACACACCTCCTCTACGCACAATTGTTGTAAGTGTCCCAGGGAGCTGGCTACAGAGATCTTTGTGTACCAAGTGCCCCTGTACAGAGTGGCATAGCATTTGCACACAAACCAGGCACACACCCTTGTGTACTCTCTAGTCTAAATGACTCACAGTGGCTACTTCATTGTATGTTCTATGTAAATACTTGCTGTGCGCTGTATTGTTTGGGGAAAAAAATACAGCCTGCACATGCTCAGTACACACCCAATTTTTTTCAAGTATTTTCAGTCTGCGGTTGGTTGAACCAGCAGATGCAAAGCCCAGGGACACCGAGGGCTGACTGTAATTTAGATTGCTTTAGAACGTTGGATGAAATGTCAGATTTCCTCAGGTTTTCATTTGCTCTGACAATATTTCCCAAGGAGGGTAAGCCATCAAAACACTGTGTTCTCACGTCACTGGAAATAATGCTTCTCTCCTGGGTTTTGTCACCAACCTGATACATAATTAGGTTCTTTTGTTTTAGCTTGTTTTCAATTTCCAGGACTGCATTTTCTTTTCTCAGCTTTAATTTTGGTCTTTGTTTGCAGAAAGCATAAATGGCTGTGAAGAAGCTGCCTCTGCAGCAGGAGGCATCTTGCTGTCTCCCTGCATCACTGTAGCCCAGCCCCTCGATGCCTCTCTGATAACATGTCCTGAGTGCATGCTTCTTGGCTGTGTCTCTTTTGTGCCCCATTGCCACAACCTTACAGCTGTGACTCCAAATCTTCCTTGCCTCAACACCTCGTGTCTCAGAGCAACAGTGACCTCCAGGCTGTTGCACTATTGCCTCAGGGAGCCCTTCTTCAGGCGCATGAGTGAAATCCTGGCACATACTTTCTGGGTTTCTGGAGTCTTTCTGTGTCCTTGGGTTTTCTACCCATAGAGTGTGAGAGATTTCCTACTGGGTCACTTCTTCACCAGTATTTGTGTGGATGGGCGGTGCACTTTCCATGATGTTGACGTTGATTGGACTTCCTGATATCTCATTCATTTTTCACCTGTTACCTTCTGTTCTAAAGCTGCAATCCTGCTGAGCTTCTTTTATTGGACCCTCTCTCTCTCTCTCTCTCTCTCTCTCTCACCCATACATAGTAAAACCCAGAGACCATGTCTGGCATGTGTGTGTGTGTGTGTGTGTGTGTGTGTGTGTGTGTGTGTGTGTGTGTGTGTGTGTATTTTCATACAGGTGTGCATGTAATGCCGGAGGTCAACCTCCGGCATTATTCAACAGAAGCACTTTGCTTTTTGAGGTAGGGTCTCTCACTGGCCTGGGGGTCATTGATTAGGAAAGGCTGGATGGTCATTGAGACCCAAGGATCTGCTTTATTTGTCTTTCCAGTGCTAAGAATACAAGTGTGTGCTTCTACACCTGGCTTTTTAAAGATTAAAAAAAATTGATGGCATGTATACATGTATGTCATGTGTGTGACTAGCACCCATGAAGTCCTGAACTGGAGTTACAGGCAACTGTGAGCCACCATGTGTGTGCCAGGAGCCTAACCTGTGTCTTCTGTAGCAAGTACCCTTAGCCACCGCCGAGCTGTTTCTCCAGTCCCAGACATCTGGCCTTTTTACATGGGTTTAAGGGATGGAGCTCAGGTCCCTGTGCATATATAGTCATCACGTTATTCACCCCCAGCCCTGGTGCACATCTTTTGTTGACTCTTCACAGCAAGAATGTCTCCTCTGTTCCTGGGACTATACCAGTACTTTCTTCTCGGGCACACCCAACACCAGGACTTTGAGATCATAACACTTGGCCCAGTCTCCATTGTAGCTCAAGAGTAAGAATCAATGTGAAGCCACTGCCTCTCCATTCTTGCCATTACTGAGCCTCTCCTAGGGCATTGTGGGCCTGGCTTTGGGGTTAGTGGCAGAGCTGAGCATATCCTCTGTGAGTGATGGGCAGCTGTGCCCCGAGATCCCATGACTTATGGATGCTGTGTTCCCCCGCAGAGCATAAATACTGCACTAAAGCCTCCATTTGTCATTTGGGCTGAACATCTCTGAGCTTATGCAATATGAATTACATTTTGTAATGGCCTTCATGCTCAAGTCTTATGGGAAAATATTGTTTTCAGCAAGACA
Organism: Peromyscus nudipes; assembly: GCA_902168325.1. Lineage (NCBI taxonomy): Eukaryota > Metazoa > Chordata > Mammalia > Rodentia > Cricetidae > Peromyscus > Peromyscus nudipes. The sequence goes on from CABHPH010131485.1 coordinate 32,218, forward strand.
AAGCAAATTGCAGGCATTCCTGAAGGGGCTTTGGACTTGTACATGGAAATACATTTAATCTGACACAGTTACTCTAATGATCTCTTCTGTTATCTTTTCTGGAACATAGAATGTGCTTCGCCCACCCAAATGGAGCGTGACGCTATGCTGGCAGGCCAAAGCTGCACCGAAGAAGGCTATGGGAAGGAACCACAGACAACTTGAGGGGACAGTCCAGGGCCCTGCCTTGTGTGCTCCAGTGGAGGCTGACAAAAGTTGTCCCAGGACTTAGTCCTAGAGCCCTTTGTGGTCTCATATCCCAGAGCATGGAGGGCTGAGGTGACTCCCCGTCTCAGGCTCTGGTGTTTTGCACATCCTCGGCATACTGAGGCCTGCTGCTGCCAGCCCCTCTGTGTCAGCTTGTGTAGCACTAAATGAAGAGGAACAAGGGTCAAATTCCCAGGAAAGCCCTTCCAACTCTGTGCCTGGGCCCATGCTGTGGCTGAGACTACTGACAATAGGTTGTGTCTTCCTCTACAGACCATGTGTCTACCTGACACTGGGCTGGGGCCCCAATCCTCCTGCTGCTCCTGAACAGCCTGCTGCATCCTCTTTAGACCTAGCCATGGTTGTGTGTCCCAGCTGCCCCATGCCCAAGGCCCCCAGAGCAAGCCACGGGAAGCAGCAACACCAGTACCTCTGTCCTGGTCCTGGAGCCCAGGGAAGGAAGGCTGCAGTATCTAGAGACTGCTTTGTGGCTTACATCCAGGTTGGCTACAAGCTGGGGATTTGCGGAGAATCACTTTGTGCAACATCCTTGAGTGAGGATGGACAGGGAAGGGCCTGGAATGATGAGGAGCTGGGACGAGCTGGGCCAGAAGGGGAGAGGAGAATAGGTGATGGCCTGGGATGGGGGAGTTGGGGGTGAGAGAGTGAATGAGCTTGGGGTTTCCTGGGACAGGAAGAGCAGATTTTGGAGAAGCAGTCATGGCATACCATAGAGACAGGGAAGCCCGGTGGTACAGCTAACCACTTCCCTCACTACAGGACAGACAGGGCAGCAATCCCCAGTCATGCTCTTCCACAACCGGCCTGTGAGGAAAGCCTTCACTTCTGTCATGTGCTGGGCTTCAGGAAGGAGTCATTGTGTCCAGACCAACCTGGGACAGGGGATTATCCAGAAATTATGAGAGCCACAAAGCCTGGGGCATCTTAAATGTTATGGCATCACTAGAGGCTTCCAGAAGCAAATGTCTTCACAGAGATTTACCAACCCACAGTTGGGTGGTAGCCACTCAAAGACCTGCACCTAGGCGGGAAGGGTGTTTACATCATCCTGGCTTCAGATGAGAGACAGTGGGACATACAGACAGTTTGAATCTTAGCAGTAAGAAATGCCCCACAAGTTCAGTCAGCTACAGATGAATGCTCTGGAGGTAGATTACTGTCTTCCTCTCTGTGCTGGTTAGATTTTTATAAAACTGACACAAGCTAGAGTCATCTGGGAAGAGGGAACCTCAACTGAGAAAAAACATTTCCATAAGGGGCATTTTCTTGATTAGTGATTGATGTGGAAGGGTTCAGCTCAACATGGGCAGTGCCACCCTTTGGTAGGTGGTCTTGACTGTTTAAAAAAAGTAAACCAAGAGAGCCACGGGGAGAAAGCCACAAGCAGTGTTCCTCTGTACTTCAGTTCCTGCCTGCAGGTTCCTGCTCTGAGCTCAGGACTTCCCTCAGTGATGGCTTGTAACCTGTGTAAGGTGAGATAAACACTTTCCTTCCTAAGTTGCCTTTGGTCGTGGTATTTATTGTATCAAGAGAAAGCAATCTAGGACACTCTGACCGGGCCGCTGGAGAGAATGGCTAGGTCTGGAGCTGGGATAGTACTCTTTCATTTTACCAAGATGAGGGACTAGACACCCATGATCAGGGCGTTGCCCATTTCGGCTCCTGGTGAAGACCGGCTTCCTGGTTTGCCAGTACCATATTCTCACAGTGCTCTCACAAGGTGGAAAGAGGATGCTGGGAGAGAGAGATGGTTCCTCTCCTGTGTTTTCCTCCAGGGCCATTAATCACATTTTCTTTCATTATTATTTTAATTAGCATACAAAGTTTTACATTTCAGTATGGCATTTTTCAAACATCATTTATTTTGGGTAATCTCATTTTTTCAAGGGCTCCTAGTCACCTCCCAAAGGCCCCTCTTCTTATTCACCACCTTGGAGCTGGAAATTTGATGAGTTTAAGGAAGATATAAGCATTCACTCTTAGCACCATGAGTTCCAAGTCTACACTGAGGCATGACTGTGGTGATGTTTGTTTCCTCTAGAATACAAAGCTTGGGAAGTTGCCTCACTGTTGAGTACATCCGAGGCTCTTGTTCCTTTGAACTTGTGAAGGGACGAAGCAGACTTCCTGGACTCATTCTAGACCAGTAGTTCTCAACCTGCAGGTCATGACCTTTTTGGGGAGTCAAACGACCCTTTCACAGGGGTCACCCAAGACCATCAGAAAACACAGATATTTACATTATGATTCTTAACAGTAGCAAGATTACAGTTATGAAGTAGCAACAAAAATAATTTTAGGGTTGGGGTCATCACAACATGACATATTAAAGGGTCACAAAGCCTTAAGAAGATTGAGAACAACTGTTTCTCATGCAGGAGCTGGCTGGAATTCTGTCTCATGAGGAAGGAGGCATCTAAGCAGATAGATTTTTGGATCTCCTCATTCCGCCCCAACTACTCCATATATATGCAGACATGACCTACCAGGAGAAAATACCACAAAATCCCAAGGGTAAAGCCAGTATTTGAAGTGAATTATCCACCCTGCAACGCAGCAATGCAACAGTCATGGGGAGCAGTTAATTCCATGGATATCCCTACAGCCCTCCAAGACTCATCAGAGTTTCAGATGTGCAGACAGACAGAGGGAAACACTTGCTCTCAGAAGCTGGCATTCCAAGTGTCTCCATCAGGGTTTGTACTGCTGTGATGAAACACCATGACCAAAGAAAGCTGGGAAGGAAAGGGTTTATTTGGCCTATGCTTCCATATCATAGTCCATCACTGAAGGAATTCAGGACAGGAATTCAAACAGAGCAGGAACCTGGAGGTAGAGCTGATGCAGAGGCCATAGAAAGGTGCTTACTGACTTACTCATCATGGCTTGTTCAGCCTGCTTTTCTTTTAGAACCCAGGGATGGTACCACCCACAATGGGCTGGACCCTCCCCCATTAATCACTAATTAAGAAAATGCCCTACAGCCTGATCTATAGAGGTATTTTCTCAGTTGAGGTTTGTAGATATAACTGTCTTGTTAAATAAGAAACACAGAGCCAAATACAGAGTTAAAAGCCAAGAGGTCAGAACAATAACTAAGAGTTGAGATTAAAAACCTTACCCTTCACTGCTGCTGCTGTCCTACCTCTCTGCCAGAGACCTACTTCCTGTATGTTTGTCCTTTTTATTGACTTTCTATTCTGCCTTCTCACTGGTTGTAAACCCAACCACATGACCTCCTCGTCACTGCCCATCTATACAGACCTCCAGGTCTTCTATGGTTGGTATTGAGATTAAAGGCATGTGTCTCCATGCTGGTGGTATCCTTGAACACACAGAGATCTGCCTGTCATGTGATCAGGATTATGGCATGCGCCACCACTGCCCGGCCTTCTGCTATGGCTTGCTATTAGCTCTGACCCCCAGGCAACTTTATTTATTAACATACAAATAAAATCACATTTCAGTACAAATAAAATATCACCATAGAGGTTCCCTCCTTTCAGATGATTCTAGCTTGTGTTAAGTTGTCATAAAACTAGTCAGCACACCAAGGAAAGTGATGATGTCACTAAGAGGGGCAACCGCCAAGAGGAAACATAACATGATTGCAGAACTGAAAGTCAAAAACCTAAATGTGATACCAGGACTAGAGTGTCAAGGCCAAAGCATTCATGTTGGGGTGGGGGCATTGGCTGGACATGAGCTGAGGCCTATGTGGAGAGGCGGAGGGATGCCTAGGACTTGAGAGACTCCACAGTAGAAAGCCTAAAGTCCAGAGCAGAGACTATTGATGATGGGGCAAGAACAGGGAGGAGATAGGGATCTAAGCAGGTGGGTGAGAAAGATGAGGAGGTCAGCAGGTGGAGCCACAGCAAAGGAGCTGGCCCTGCACTGACCATGGGCTCTGCACTGTCTGCTGAGTCTGCACTGAGCATTGGCTCTGCACTGACCACTGGCTCTGCACTGACCACCATCTCTGCACTGACCACTGGCTCAGCACTGACCACTGACCCTGCACTGACCACTGGCCCTGAACTGACCACTGGCCCTGCACTGACCACTGGTCTGCACTGACCACTGCTTCTACACTGTCTGCTTGCCCAGTTTCAGAACAGAGCTGTGCCATAAAAGCCAGACAGAGTAGATAAATTGAACTAAGAAGCAAAACCAGTATCTGACCTGTAAGAAGCAGAAACAGACTCAGGCCCAGAGGTGACCGTGTGATGGTGGTGGCAAGGGAGGGGCTAGGGTGATATGCCTTCATGCAGAGGGACACCATGCATGGCCAGCTGTGGTAAAGACTGAAGATGTCTAGGCAGATTCTTCCTCAGGCATCCAGACCCAGAGCTGAGAGATGGCGCTCCTTCAGTCTGAGCACCCAGTCTACAGCCACTTGTCACTGTTACCACAAGAATCAGCGAAGCCTCTAGACTGTATCACATCCTGTCCTACAGACTAATGGCCCATCAAAATGATTGTGTCTGAGAGGAGAAAATATGCCTTCCATAGCCACGAAGTCCAATGTGAGATCACAGTTACTTCCTTCCCGTGGTGATTAACATGGGGCTGAGAAGCCCACATTCAATGACTCCCTTGCTCCAAATGACCTAGCTTTGTAGTTCCCAGACCTCTGTTATACCATTCCTCGAAGGGTGGCAACACGAAGACATGCCCCTTGGCCCCTGCAATTGGCCAGGCCTTTTCCATGATCACAGAAAGGGCCTGAGTGTAGGGGTCAGGGCCCAGGGGATACAGAGCAGTGTCGATGGAGTGATAACTGCTTATCCACAGCGATACATCGTCGGGAGCCGGTCGTCCTAACCCGCTATCTGTATAAACCCTGTGGGATGGATCACACTACATGGAAACGCAAGTGCTGTGGGCCAGAATGGATGCTCCCGCCTGCAAAGGAGATACGGTGTGTGATGGATTCCCCACTAATGGGCAGAAGAAGAATGGTAGCGATGCGGGAGCCACTCGATGCCCATGCATCTTGTGGTAGAGCGGAGATTCTAATCTCAACCACTTGCTCACTCACATCTGTCTTCTTACCTTCCCCCACCCTGGAGAACAGGCGAGATGCAAACCCCTATGCCCAGCGAAGCTACTGGGGTCTAGACATTGATGAAGGGCCAGGGGCTTAATATGCATGGTGTAGGGGTACAGAGCTAGCAGAGTATTGCTTGCAGCTTGACAGATAACTGGCCAAAGATGTTCCCCATTGGGCCAGCACTGGGCTCTTTAAGGTGAAGGGAGACCTGTGGGAGTTCTTTTCATGTCTACTCTTCCATGCATCTTGAGGTGCATGAAAACAGGAAGACAGGGAAGATACCCATTCTTTCCTTTAGTACAGTAGTTCTCAACTTTCCTAATCCTCTGACTCTTTAATACAATTCCTCATATTGTTGTGACCCCAACCATAAAATTATTTTGTTGCTACTTCAGAACTGTAATTTTGCTACTGTTAGGAATCAGAATGTAAATATCTAATATGAAATATATCTGAAAAGCGACCCCAAGAAAGTCATTCAATCCCAAGGGGTTTTGACCCACAGGTTGAGAACCATTGTTCTAGCCTATGGGAGGTTCCAAAAGCCATGATCCAGAGGTCAGTGTGGGAGGTCAGCACCCCAAACTGGTTTTGCAAGTGGCATTTGTTGTTGTGGAATATTATTTTAACTGGGCAAAGACGTGTTACACTTGTTTATGCTGCAGAATATTACTTTAACTGTGTAAAGGTGTGTTACTTTTGCTTGTGCCACACTTGTTTAACGATGTAAGGATGTGTGTTTAATTATGTAATGATGTGTTGCATCTGTTTCACCTTGCCTGCCTAAGGCACCTTGATTGATCTAATAAAGAGCTGAACGGCCAGTAGCTAGGCAGAAGAGGGATAGGCGAGGCTGCCAGGCAGAGGGAATAAATAGGAGGAGGAATCTAGAGAGGGAGGAGAAGAACGAAAGAAGAGAGGAGAGAACGAGGGACATGCCAGGGGCAGGAAGACAGGCAGCCACCGGCCAGCAGACCGAGAAGCAGTGAAAGTAAGATATGCAGAAAGAACAAAAAAGTAAAAAGCCCCGAGGCAAAAGGTAGATAAAGAGAAACAGGTTAATTTAATTTAAGTTAAAAGAGCTAGCCATAATGAGCCTAAGCTAGGCTGAGCAATCAAAAATAATAATACGTTTCTGTGTCCTGATTTGGGAGCTGGTTGGTGGCGCAAGAAGAAGCCTGGTACAATTTGTAAGGAGAGGCACAGTTACAGAAATGTGCTCCACATTGGCTCTTGGGAGCACTCCCTTTCCCTCTAATATCCCAGGATATGGATGGGTGGCAAAGCCAGTGGGTGACAGGTGTGAACAGTCTCATCATCACCCTGGCTCTGCTAATTGGAATGAGTACATTTCCTAGCTGTTGCACTCCTGGGGCCATGTGTGGGAGGCTTAGGGCCCACACTGGAGGACAGTTTCCAGCTGGAAGCCAAGTGCTGGCTCAGAGTCACGGACCTTACACTCTGGGGTTATAGAAACCCTGTCTCCACTGTTAGCAATTTCCAAATGAGTGGCAAAATACTCATCATGAGCTTCAAATTCCACATCTGATGCTGTTGGTTGATGGTAGGAGACCTTGATTATTAGTGTGTGCTTTATTTTGAAGATTAACTACACTGATGTTCTGGGGCCCGTGTAACAACACTCACAGCCTGGGCATCTTTGCCTTAGGTCTAGAGAGGCGAGTGTCTGACAACAAGCTGTAGACTGGTTCCTTTCCAGGCCACCAGGGAGAATATTCCCCTCCCACTGCAACCAGTGGTGGCTGGTCATCTCTGAGGTTCCTTGCTAGTGGTAACACTCTAGTCTGTGTCTCCATTATCACTCAGCATTCTCCTCTATGTGTCATCCCCTTCCCCCCTTATTATAAGGGAAGTTGTATCATACTAGACTGAGACTCACACTGGAATGTCCTCATTTTAGCTGATTATATCTTCAGTGATACTTTCTCCAAATAAAGTCACCTTCTGAGGGATGAACCATGCCAGAAGCTGCAAGCAATGTCAGTTCTCAGCTTCCCAAGCTGTTCTGTTAAGCAGAGCTGTGGATCTAAGAAGCCGTGGTTAATTGCCTGAGGAATTTTCATGCTGTCCTTGCTTCTGTGACTCTCAGTGTCCTCCAGAGGCATTTGGGGAACCCCTGTGCTCTGTGGAACTCTCCTATGGCTAAAGATTCTGGCCAAGGGGCACCTCAGCTCACTGGCACTAAGCCCTGTCTTTGCTTGGATTTTGAACAGTAGATAACCTCAAAGCAATTGACTCCCTGATGGTAGGCACATTAATGGCTCTACTCAATCCTGAGCTCTCATGCCATGTGCATAACCAGTTCCATTAGCCACTTGGTAAATATCCATTGGTTAAAATGAAGTCAGGGACTGAGTCAGGGACTGTCTGGCCATATCTAGCATTGAAGATTTGGACTAAGTTTCCAAGTAACTGCAGATACAATGAAAACACAAAAAGAAGGTATGGAATTGTGGTGGTTAATATTAATGATTAATATCAATTTGACAGGATGCAGAATTTCATTAGAGACAACCTCCTGGGCATGCCTGTGAGGAACTATCTAGGTTAGGGTTATTGATGTAGAAAGACCCACTATAAATGTGAGTGGCACAATTTCATGAGCTGGAGTCCCTAGCTACATAAAAAAGGACAAAGTGAGCTAAATACCAGCATTTATCACTCTGTTTCTGACTGAGGATGCAATGTAGGAAGGTACCTGATGATGCTGCCATCATGATGTCCTTCCCATGATGAACTGTATTCCCATTGACCTATAAGAGGGAAAAAAAAAACTTTCTCCCTAAAACAGCTTCTTATCATTGTCATAGCAATAATGAAAGCAACTTATAAAGTGTGCATAAGGAGCTTAAGTCACCACTGAGTTCTAAACTAAACTAGCAAAATGTTCAACAAATGGAAAAACTATCCATCTTGGATCTATGATAAAGGTGAGGTCACAAATCACTGTTCCCAAACTGGAGGTAGGCAAGGGACTGCAGACTCACATCTTCCCTGGACAGAAATCTCTGTGAGAACCAGTGCTGCGGCAGGAAAACCCAAATTGTACATGACAAAAGCATGAGCAAGGTTCTGAGGGGGAAAAAACCACAGAGGATTTAGTCACAAGACAACACTTCAGTGAATTCTACTTGCAGAAGCTGCCAGGTACTTACAGTGAAGACAGGAAACTACAGAATGTCTGTCGGCTGGGGGTTGGGGGTGGGGTGGCCGGTGGAGGGGGCTACAACCCTGTTGGCAGGGCTGGAGATCTCTGATGTCTGCAAGCTTTGTCCCAAGCAGGCCATATTTAACTGGAACCCTGCCTTCTATGATTTTCTCAGAGCCTAGCTTGCCTCAAGAAAGGGACTGCTCAACTCCAGTCCATTCCAGCCATCCTGTCCCACATAAGGGAGAAATGCTTGACTTAGACCAAGAGACCTACCATCCAGTGCCAAGCTCACAGGCTCATCATAGCATTTTCCCCTCCCATCACCTTCCAAAAGAGAATCACATGACACAGAAAAGGCCAAAATGCACAGTGTAAAGAAACCACTTCCATAACAGAACCAATAGGATAGAAATCATCAATATGACCAATAGACTAACAGCATTTGTGTAAAACACTGATAAAATGCAAAAACACAAAAGTAATGTCAGCAAAGAGACATTTAAAAAATTAACATTTAAATGATAGTGATAAGAACATTCAAATGGGAGTGCAGAGAGTCCCAGATGGGCTCATTGGTGGACTGGTCACCACTGAAAACTGAACTTCTGGTCTGGAGAATATGACGATAGCAAGTGAAAAGCAAAGTGTAGGAAAGGTGTAATAAACCCCAGGCCACAAAGAAATCATATATCCCTGCTGGAAACACCAGGAAAAAGGATAGCTAAGCAGAAGCAAGATATGAAGCAACAATGACAAGGAATTCCCCCTGATGAGTGTCACACACCAACCACAGAACACCAAACAGTGCAGGTGCTGTTAAACAAACTTCCAAAAACAAAAGATAAAAGAGAAACCTTGATAGGAAATTGTAAAAAATCCTTACTGATTGAGGATCTAAGGTAAGAATTATATCTGACTTCGCAGGCAAACCACGCAAGCAAGATGAAAGAAGAGGGAAATATTTGAAGTGTGTGTGGAATGTAGATGTAAAACTCTGTGTCTTGTCAATGTCTTCTCAAAAATGAAGGAGAAAAGCAAACAGAGGAAGCCTGCTACTTGTTGATCTGCCCTAAGAAAATGTTTGTTCAAACTAATACAGCCGTGTGTCTGGGTGTGGATGCTTAGATGTGCAGTTGTGGATGTGTATAAGAAATGTGTGGCAGTAAGGATGGGGAAGAAAGAGCAGTGCTGTTTTCTGTTATGGGATACTTGTATTGCCCGTGAGGCAGAACAGCATTATTAGAAAATGAACTTCAACTTAAAATAATGTTGTACATGTGTATTTTTAACTCTGGGAAAGCCACTAAAACAATTTTTTAAAGTACAATTGATATGTTAAGGAGAGAATAGAGAATACAAAACACCCAAATAAAACTGTAAAAATCAAGAAAAATGTGAAAGACAAAGGATAAACAAACAAAAATAAACAAGACAACAAATATAGCAGATACTGAGTCAACCATGTCAGTAGTGACCTCAGACGTGAGAGAGCTGAGCATGAATAAGAAAACAAGACTCAGTTGTTTGTACTTTTAAAAATCCACCTTACATATAAAACATACAAACTAAAAGAATGAATAAATACAGCACACTCACACTAATAAGAAGTTGCAAGTATCACCACATTAACTTCAGAGTGAGCAGACTTTAGAGCAAGGAAAGCCATCAGTGAGTCATTAAGTTAGTGTTAAACATGTCAGTCTTTGATAATACAAAGTATTCATGTATGCCCCTCAAATACCATCCCTAACACATGCAGGGAAATCTAGAACATCACCTGCATCTAGTGGGCTTCTGTACACCACTTCCCCAACAGCAGAACACACAATCACCCCAACTCACATGGAACATTCTCCAAGACAGACCACAGTCTGGTGCATAAGACATATCCACAATTGTTTTTAAAGAATAGAAATACTTCAATATCTGCTCCCAGATTACAATGGACTTTAACTAGAAATAAAAACAAAGAGCTATTTGAAAAATCCTCCAAATACTTGGAAACTAAACCGCTCACTTATAAATACCACACAAATCAATGGAGAAATACCAAACTTTAATAAGATTTTAACTATAATGAAAATGAAATTAGCAAAATTTGTAGAGTGAGTGAAAGCCAGTATTTAAGGGAAATTAACAGTAGTGAATGTATACTCTATAAAATAAAGATCCAAACTCAATAATAAAAGCATGAACCTTGGGAAATTTGTAAAAGAATTATTAAATCTAAAATAATTGAAACAATTAAAATTAAGGAAAAATCAATAAAATTGAAAAAGAAAATTAAGAGAGTAAAAAGTTAGTTATGTGGAAAATTTAGTGAATTGTTAAGGCTCTAGCAAGACTAGCCAACAAAAAAGGAAGAGAAAATACCAGAACAAAAGAGACATCTCAACAGACTCCGTGGACATAATGGGATAATAACGGAATCTTTTTAATAACTTTGTATCTATGGTATTTGGTAATCTAGTTGAAATTGGATAATTGCTTGAAAGATACAATCATTCAAAAGTCACATAAATAATAGCTGATCTGAACAGGTTTAAATATATGAAGGAAATTGAATCAATAGTCAATTAATTTCCAAATTGAAAGCATCAGGTATAGGTGGTTTCACTGGCAATTTTTTTCACTGCCTTTTTTTTAGTGTCTGAAAAGAAAACAATTTGTGCCTCAAAATATAGAGTCAAGAAAAAAATGAAGAAAAAGGAAAAATAAATGGAATAAAATGTAAAACTCATGAGGAAATTCATTCTGATCAATGCTGTTCTCCAGGAGGCTTCTGTTTCCCCATCACCTTCCCTGTACAGTTCAGGGTGTCAGTCACTAAATTCCAGTCCACCCCTGCAGGAGCAGATATGTGGAGCACCCACACTGTCAGTCTGGATGTCCTGTCATACACTGACTTCACTGAGATGTGGAAGAACTACATAAATAAAAAGGCAGCCCATCTTCCTAAGCAGGGAGATACAATATTGGTAATGTATCACTTCTTCCAAACTTGCTCTATGGGTTCAAGGCAATCCCATTCAGAATCTCAACAAATTATTTTATGGCTACCAATAACTCGCTCCTAAAGTTTGTAAGGCAGGGCAAGAGTCCCAGAACAATCAATTACATATGGGAGAATGGTCAAAGGGCCAAGTGACCATAAAATAGTACTTATGGTGGCATGGTACTATGAAAGCACAGACAATTAGGACAACTGAACTGGGAGCAGAGGGCCCAGAAATAAGCCAAGGAGTAAAGGTGGCACTGGAACACTAGCTGTTCACAGGCAAAGACATGACACGCTCCACAAAAGTCGCTCAAAATGCATCATCTGCACAGAGCGCACAGCCACAGGACCCCTAACTTACAGCATAGAGGGAAATCTAAATGCTTTGGGTGTGGCAATAACTGTTTGGATACAACAATAAGGACATGAACTATGAAAGAAATAATTGATAGGCTGGATTTTATTAAAATCAAAACTTCTGCTCTGTAAAGCATAGCTTCAAGAGGATGAAGAACAAGTCACAGGTGAGGAGATATTTCCAACAGACACGGCTAATGAAGGCCAAGGGTCCAAAATACACAAATAGTGTAGTGGGTCGCTGTTCCAGCATTGACCTTGAAGTACCGCCCCTAGTGAGGCAGCCAGTAACTGCCACGCCTGCCTATGACCTGCCCTTGGGGTGTGGCCTCTTTGGACTCTGAAGACCTGGGATGCATATGTGCTGACCCCCTCTTGGCTACCTCGTGATCCTGGATGCTGGATTGCAGACCAAGTCAGAGTTCTCCAGAGAACCACGCTGGACTGCACCTGGCCTCTCCCAGATCCTGTAACCGATCCCTTTACTGGTTGTAAGTCGCCCCAAAATAAACCTCTTTTAACTATCAGATAAACAACGTGGAATTGCCTTGTTAATTGCCACTATAAAATAGCTCTTAATATAAATGGGAACTGGAGCTGGGCAATGGCTCAGTGGGTAAAGCATTTGCTGAGCAACCATGATGACCTGAGTTTGGATTCCAGCATCCACTTCAATGCCAGGCAGCAAGGGCAAGCTGCCCCAGATCAGCCCCAAACACAGATCTCACATTATTTCTGTGTATCACGTTTGGGTCCTGCAGTTGGCAGGACCTGCCTCAGCATCCATATGCTGCATCAATATGCAGCAGATAGGTGTCTCCATCCCATCAGAAGTCTGAGTAGGTGCAGGCCCACATCAGGGTCTCCACATGCAAGGGCTTAGCCTCTGCCCTGTGGGCTCCCCACAGTCTCAGGGTGCCTTCAGAGAGTGATCCCAGAAAGGGCAGGAGGTAGTTTATATGCTGTGTCCTGGTTCTGGAAGCTGCTCACTCCGACTCCTGCTTTGCTCTGGAAGTGGGTCACCAGGCTCATCTCATATTCAACACAGGAACTTTGAATAATATGCAGCCAAACACTGGAGAGGTAATGGAGGGTCTCTGGGGCTTGGGGTCAGCCCATGAAGACATTGCTCCCTGTGGAGATGTGTTTACAGACCTGCATGTCCCTAACCTCTATCTCTTGGAGGGCTTACATTCACTCATCCTCACAGCAATGCACTGCCAGGGATACCTCATAGGCAAGCTCTCTTTCTTCCCCCACTGACTTGCACTCTCCCACAGCATGGTACATGAGGTGGCACTTGGGCACTAACATTTGTGGTCCCTACTTCCCACAGCTTTCAGCAACTTCCACTCAGGATGGATTCTTTGCCAGGGTGGCCATGGCCTTCTTGGAAGTATTGACTTGCTAGAAAGTATTTTGTGTCAGGGTCAGGTCTGGAATTCCCAGGATCAGCCTGGGAATCACAGCATCCCTCTGCCTGGGACTCAGCCAGGCTGAGGACCAAGGACAGAAATTCCAGACCCACAGATAGCTCACCAAGACCAGGTGAGTCTGCATTGCAGACCTGTGATGTGGATAAATGCCTGGATCTCAAGGTACCTGTCTCGGGGTGTTTGGTCTCAGCACCAGCAATGGATTGCCACATGATGAACAGCCAGTCCTTCCCCAGTTCTGCTCATCTCTGAATCACAGCCCTCATTCACATATTCCTCAGGTCCCCTGAAGCTCTGAGGACCCTGCCTACCCAGTGGACAAGGTACAGCTTGTAATAGAACCTCTGAGTTCACGCTTCCTTACATTGTCTTCCAGGAAGGTTATTCCTAGGGAGACTTGCTGTCCCTGAGACAAAATCCAACAAGAGACCAAGCACAGCCTTGGCATTTCTTATCTAGCACCCTCAGTGGGAACTACCTGATCCTCAGGAAGCCACATTCAAGGCCATGTGTGAGATTCCCAGCCACAGCCCAGGGAGAAAGAAGGAACAGGTGTTGACATGGCAGAAGAGCTCAGGACTCTAGGATGGTGTCACCCAGACTTGGGCAGTGCACAGTACTCCACCTCTCAAGTCCCAACTGAAGCACCATCCCCATAGTAGGTGCCTAGCAAGCACCCCTCCCTGAGGGCACAGGAGAGTCCTGCTCATAAGGTTTATAGCCTGTAAGGGAAAGCCAGCAATGTGATGGAGAGTAGCAAGTGGTGGATGCGGGACATAGGGTCCACGTGGAAAGCCCATTGGGACAGAGAACTGCCAAGAGGGTCTGTCCACACATCTGGGTAGGGTGGGCATGCCAGATTGTACCTAAGAAAAAGCCTTCAGGTGACCACAGGGACCATGGACAGAGTACAGAGAGAAGAAAACAGACATCCAGGGGTGAGAGGTCAGGGTCCATGAAGCCTGGAGGACATTGTGACCCAGACAGAGCAAGTATCTGGGATTTCACTCTGGAATCTGGTCTCACCCTGGAAGATAAAAGCCCCTCCAGTCTACACAGCTCACCTTGGCTAGGGTCTTCCATATTCCAAGGAGCAATGTCCACTGAACATGCTTCAACCTTTGACACCTGGGCAAATATCCTTCCAGCCTGGCTGTCCCCACCCAATCCTTCAAGCATGTCCACATACCTAAGACTGAAGGGGAGGCTCTCTGTATATCCAGAGCCCAGACAACCATGACCCCAGAAGACACAGCCCCTAAATGTAAACTGAGGGGTGGCACTAAAGAAGTTTTCATTCTATGAAATTAAAGAGAACAGATACTGCATTTATTGTCGACACACCACCACCAGGTAGTCTGGGGAACACTTGGGACACCGTCTACACTTTGGGGTGCATTCCTATCCTAGAAGGTCTCCCGAGAGCCGATTACAGCCATTGCATTTAATTCTCACCCCTTCACTAGAGCAGATGTCAGCACCATGAGAAAAATACAAATCAGGAATTATTGACTTGCTTAGGATCAGGAAGTCCATGAGAACAGAAGACCTCATTCTGTTAGGGTGTGTTAACAGACAACAATGTCCACACACACACACACACACACACACACACACACACACATACACGAGCTGCTTCAGCACCCACATCCTCAGGGCAGTGGCTGGCTATTTCTGATATTCATGTGATCATCAGCCCACAGGCACACAGATGTGGTCAGAAGACAGCAGCCTCTCTGGAGAAACCCGGACAAGAGGAGCCTCAGCCTTCCTACCTGTCCTGGGTTCATTCTGGATTTATTCTGCACCTAGGCCCAGGCACATGGGTAGTGCCGCTGCAGAATCCCACAGACCATATCTATCTTCCCTAGAGTCATTTTTAAAGAAGAAAATGGGAAGGAATGCATTTTTTTTAAGGAAGAAAGACTAAGAAAGAGATCCAGGAGATAAAAGGCACATGTGGGACAAAGAAACTATGACATAGTCAAATTTTATTAATGGCTCACCCATATGCATTCGGAGGACAATTAACTATTCACAGGTGAAATTAGCTGATAGGAACGGCTGTCCTGAGCAAATCGAATGAGCTCCGATTATATCAATAGTTTTCAACCAGTGTCTCTGGTTATCAAAGCATCAAATAAATTTGTCCACTCTCTTCCTTTGGGGGGAAAACTTTAATTATCCAGCCCTGGCATATGGCAGGTCATTAATAAAACCTAGTTATCGGGCCGTGGGTTCTGGAGACTTACTGTTATCCATCTTTTATCTAAATAAACATTTGGGAAATGTCCTTAAAATTATTACAGAGCCTTTGCCCCTGCCCCCTATGGAAATTTCTAAACGGAACGTGGCTGCACTTTGCTACAAAATCTGTGGTGTCCTCCACCTGCTTGCCTCTCCTCCAGCCTCCAGCAGCCTGCAGCCTGGAGTTGGGCTGAGTCTGCATTGATGGATCTAGCCGACCTGCACATGCAGATAAGGGGGCATCCTGCATAGGCTGCTTCTCCTTGACACACATTTCCTCAGCCTTCACGTTTCGTGTGCCTTCTTTATTCTCATGCCACATAGATCAGTGACAAATGGAAGGACGGAGCAGCCGGTAGCAGCGTGAAGTAGCCCTGGCCTTCCCGGGTGCATCAGTCAGCCAGGGTTCTTTTTATTAAATAAAAGGTGCTCTGAGAATCACCTACTATTCCATTTCCAATAGAGCGATGGCCACTCCATCGAGTCCTCCAAGAGAAGTCGGCCTGTCACCATTCTGTTTAAATGGTAGGTTCCCGTGGCAGGTACCATTTCTAGAATATCTATATTTCCAGTGGGCCTTGCACAGACCAAGCAGGGGCTAGACACACAGCAGCCTCTGCTGCTGTCCCTGTCAGTTGTATGTCTTTGTGGTTTTAATAGTTTCCACTCATAGTATTTGGAAAGCGCCCTTTCTGTATAGCTCTGCACCATACCAACCAGGCTGTGCACTCAGAAAGCATGGCTCGGGAATCGGATGAGGGTGAATGAGACAGCAAGGACCTCACATTCCCATCCTGCTCTGAAGACACTTGGAGAACTGGAGAATGCCAGGATCCTGAAGTGGATCTTACTATAGGTCCCCATGCTCACAGAGTATTTAAACTGCTGCAAGAAGCAAGGTGACCCAGGAGACAGAAGCTGCTCACCTGGCTACAGATGTCTGAGGTGAAGGGGGGTCTTGTTCAAACTATGGAGGCAGGGGGTACATTCTTCCCTTCTTTCATAATCCCTGACAGACAGCCTTGGCATTGTGCTGAGACCACAACACAAAATATGTCTCTTGACAACAGAACCAGTCTGTGTCTCTGCCACCCTTTAGTGACCTGCTGAATCTAGCATCTCCCTCAGACTTGAAAGGACAAGACTCCCACCTAAAATGGAGGCTTGGTGAGGCCCTACACATGGGACCAAGGCCTCTCAACTCCTTTTCATCCCTTCCTAATGTCCAGGGCACATCAGCCCCTCTGCCATAATCCTCTGCCATATCCAGAGGACACAGGTGTCTTCAGTATTCATCTCCCTTCTACAGATGAGGCCTGCATCTCAGAGTCATTGTGCAGTTGACTTTGAATCAATTTTTGACTGTGTATTCAGAAGATTTTTTTTTGCACTTTCTAGCTTTAGGAGCTCAGTTTAAGAAGCTATGCTCCCATCCTCCACTGCTCTGCTGGCTGAGGGAACCAGGAATTCTTATGCAAGCCATTTAGCCATATGATGAGAGGGGTCAGCTACCCGCGCACAGAGGGCCTAACCCCTTAGAGCTTTATTCAAGGAGAAAAGGCCCCATCGTGAAAGCAGACGGGGAGGGCATAAAGAACCACTGCAGCTGCTGCCTTAAGTTGGTTGCTGCAGCCAGACTTGAGTCAGGCCGGGCGCAGAACACAGGAGCACCGTTGAGGCTTACAGAAGCAAACCTTCCCCTCTTCCCCATTTGAATGTTTCTCTTTGGGGCTAGAAGGAAAAGTTACATTCCTTCTACAAGCCTGCCTTCCTAACTCCTTTTTAATCAATTTGACTTGACTTTGCAATCTGAATATTTCTGCCCCAAGCCTCACCTTTGAGACTCTGGCATTTCCGTGTTTACGTTTAAAGCTTTGCAGTATTCTTAGGCAAATCATTTCTTACTGTGCAATTATAACTGCCCTGCTCAGCCTATGCTGTCTTTGGTGGTTATGTAATTAAAGAGCAGAGATTTTTTTTTTCCTTGGCTGCACAAGGTGAAAAATGTTAGCTATTTCCACACTTCAGAGACCCGGCCATTACAAGCATTAAAAATTACTTAAAACACAAATTTATGGCCCTGTGATCACGATGGATTGTGTTGCTGTAAATGAATTGCACTGCAAATTGCTGTTTTAAATTAAAATATAGCTTATTAGGGATGGCAGGAAAGTAATGGAGAAGGAAGCCAGGTTTCATATCATTGCCCCCAAACACCTGCCCTCCAAGAAGGGGTGGCAAAGGCCTTGGGAAGAGCAGCTTCTCCTGGCTGCCGCAGGGATTGCTGTTACCCATGCCCCTTGCCTCTCCTTCCTCACTCCCTGTATACCCTCCCATATGTCTTACATATCTCCTGTGGGGCTCCACTGTGCATGCACAGAAGTGGGCAGGGGATACATAAGGAAGAAAATGAAGGCGTGCTCCATCCCTCAAGCTCCTTCAATCAGGTGACGGACCAGGCTCAACACAGACAGACAACAATGACCACACAGATAGGGTGCACTCCGGCAACAGAGACGGGGCGAGACTGTTTGAAAAGAGCTAGTGGTCAGTTAGTTTAATGTACTTGGTTAAGCTAAGTGAGCAGGCTGCCAAAAGCAACCAGAATTCAATCTCTCAGGACTTGAAGATGCTTCTATGAGAGACAACACCGCTGTCTCAAGCATGAGTGGACACTGGCTGCATGCTCTTTACCTAAGCACGTCCAGGGGTGAATGTGTCACTCTGAGCACACAGAGAGACAGCCTGGAGGTCACCTACTCAGTGTGGACCTCTCAACTTGGAACTCACAGGGTGACCTCCAAGAAAGGGTACATGGAGGGTGGAAGCAGCCTAGGCATGTCTGAGGGGCAGGGGAATGTGGATCTAAGAGATAGAGTGAGGGTGGCCTGATAGAGGTGCTTGTGATCGTGGTGCCTATGTGGAAGGCATTGCTCCCCATGGAGCCTGTGAGACCTGGAGTGCTGTGACACCATTGTGCTTGGGAAGACCCACCAACTAATATGCAGGGACTAACAGATACAGGCTTGCAGTCACTACCAGTGGCCCTGGATGAGATTTCTAAACAGAAACCTGCCACAGAAGAGTCCACAAAATGCTCCCCCAGTCGTCTGTAGCCCACACCACTATCCCCCAGAGAGTCTCCTAGCCCCTTCATATCCAGCCATATACTCCTGGCAGCTTCATCATGTGTTGGCCCCCAAAACTTAGATATAATAGTGGGAAAACACTTTCTATTGCTACTATTCCCAAATTACCATCTAGCAGTCAATCAACGTCAGGTGTCACGTGTCCAAAGGAAGCCCTAGGTGAATGAGCACAATGGCCATGAGAAAATGGGAAGTAAGGTAAGAACCAGAGCATCCCTGCTCTGTAATAGGGGGTAACTCTAGAGAAAATCCATCCCAGACAGGAGAGCACTCCAAAGTCTGGACAGGGAAAGATTCCCAGATGTGAGCCACACCCAAAAGACAGCAGCAGGGACAATTACATCCACAGAGGCATGAGTGAGAGCTACACACTGAGAAAAGGCAAAAAATCGGAGATCAGATGTGAGGCCTCATGAGGCAGGAATGCCAGCCTTCCCCCAGGCAAACCTGGAAGAAAGGAAAGAAGAACAGATATGGGAAACAACGCAAAAGTTCCCACATCCCCCTTTGACATTGCAGCACACTCTTGTCCACACTCCAGAACTCCGTCATCAAGTTACCCCTCAACCAAACCTCATAATGGGGCTTCAGAGACAGCTCTGTGGGTAAAACGCTTGTCGTGGAAGCATGAGGACCTAAGTCTGGATTCCCAGAGCTCACACAAAAAGCTGGGCCTGGCAGTGTGTACCTTTATTCCCAGGAGAGATGAAAGGGTGCCTGGGGCTTGTTGGTCAGTCAGTTGAGCTAAATTAGTGAGTTACAGGTTTGAGAAAAGACTGCCTCAAAAAAATAAGGTATAGAGTGATTGAGAGAAACATGGTACTGACCTCTGGCTTCCACATATAGACACACGCATGTGCACCTGCACACATGCAAATGAATGCCTACATACACACAAACACACAAATCTCATCATGTTTTAAATAATGGGTTGGAGTGTTGGGCTAGCTAGTGTTTATGTCAACTTGACACAAGCTTGGATCCTTTAGAAAGGAAACTTCAAATGAGAAAATGCCTCCTCCATCAGACTGGCCTGTAAGCATATTTGTGAGGGCATTTTACTGACTAATGATTGATGGGGACACTGTGGGCAGTGCCACTTCTAGGGGGTGGCGCTGGATTATCGAAGAAAGAAGCTGAGCAAGCCAAGAGGAGCAAGCTCATAAGCAGCGTTCCTCTGTGACCTCTACATCAGGTCCTGACTTAGTGCTCCTGCCCTGGGTTCCCTGATGATGGACTACAAGCTGTAAGGTGAAGTGAACCCTTTCCTCCTCGTGTCCATTGTGATCATTACAGTAACAGAAGCCCTGACTAAGACAACTGCATTTATAACTGTCCTGGAAAGAGTGCCTGGGTTTGGTGGTGTTCTCTGTGGTCCGGAGATGGAAGAAGTGCATCAGAGGAGCCAAAAGGAGACCTTGAAACACACCACTCAGTCCTAAAATAACCTACCCCCTGAACAATTACCTCTATTCTTTACCCTCAAGTAACGCACACAGGTGCATTGCTGATCTGAAAATGAGGCTCCTCAGCTGCACTGTGTTAGGAAAGAAAAAAAGACTATGAAAGAGCATCAAGGTGCCTCGGGATGCCGGGAGACACTACTGCCATGGAGGGACCTGAAAATCTGTCTCATTATTGACATTTGTTGACTATTTTTCTCCTTTAAGATGAAACTTAAAGCTCCTGAAAGGCATTTTTCAGGCTCTCTAGTAGGGCAGCAGTCTGGCCACAGAGCTCAACTCATGCTGGTGCTGACTTCGGCCTCCACAGTCACTGTGGGAAGTCAATTGTCTGCCTCACTGTAGTTTTTGTTATTTTAATCAAATAACTTTAATCTGTTATTACCTTGGGATCAACTATATAATCTATTTTCTCTAAATACTTTTCTATTTATCTCTCAACTCCACTAGACTGCATTTAAGTGCAAATTTCTTGTTATATATCTTGTTTGGATTCCTGCTTCTGAATTTAAGGATTTATCATTGTCATCAAATCCACATAATTCTCAGCTATGAACTCGCCTATCAATTACCTCCTTTGTGAGATCCAGTCAGAAGTTGCCCTAGACCTTCCTGCTTTAAATGCTTCTGTGCTTCTTCTTCTTCAGCTCTGATTGTATTCCAGATAATTTTCCACACTGATCTCCTAGTCTGCTTACTCTCTCTTTACCGGTGCCATCCTTTGTGTTGAATTTATCTAGCAGGATTGTTGTTATAGGAATACATGTTATTGATTTGTTTTCCATGTGTGGGTATGTGATGTCTCATCTTCATTTGGAATCATGACTAAGCATGTCTATAACAGTGTTTACAGAGAGGTTTAACAGAGTCAGGAAGACCTCCCTCCAAATATGAGTGGCATAATCCTATGGGCTGGGATCCTGGACTGGGTAAAAAGGGAAAATGAGCTGAGTATCAGCATTCATCCACCTTTGCTTCCTGACTAAGATGCAAGGTGACCAGCTGCCTTCCACCCCCGCTGTCATGTCTTCTCCATGAAGGACTGTGTCCTCAGACTGTGAGCCAAAATTAATTCTTCCCTCCTTGAGTTGCATCAAGCATTTTGTTCCATCAAAGAAAAGGTAATCAACACCAGTTGCTTTCAGTTTTGTATTTTAAAACTAAATTTTTTATATATATATATTTTTGTTTTTTTGTTTTTAATTTTCCGGAGCTGAGGACCAAACCCAGGGCCTTGTGCTTGCTAGGCAAACGCTCTACCACTGAGCTAAATCCCCAATCCCAAAAATACTTATTGTTTCTTTTTTTATTTTTTTATTTTTTTTCCCAGAGCTGAGAACTGAACCCAGGGCCTTGCGCTAAATTTTGTTACAGTGTTTTATTTTGTAACATCTTTCTTGAGGCATAATTGGAATACAATGCATGGCAAATGTTGTTAAACAGTGTGACCTGCTTTGGCAGATAGATGCAGCCATGAAACCATGATCATAGCTAAGATGTAGGCATATTTATCACAGGAACAACCCCACTTCTGGTACTAAGTTGCTATATTAGTTACTTTCTTTGTTGATGGGGAAAAAATTCCACACCTATGCATTGATGGCCCTTGGTTTGGTCTATTTAGAGGCTCTCAAGTAAAGTTAACACGAACATTAAATACTATGTGGTACCATGCCTTCTTGTTTTCCCAGGGGTGAAATGTTTGGGACACATACAGTGTCTGCTGAATTCTTTAATGAATGACATAGTGTTTCCAGTATGGATTTCCTGGTAAATTCTACCTAATCTTTAAAGAGGAAGTTAGGCTAGTTCTTAAAATTCATCCCTAAAACTGAGTAAGAGAGAAACTTCAGTCCAACTCATCTTCACCCTGATAAAGGAAAACTACACCTGTACAATGTCTTACAAGAAAATAAAAATATAGGAGCAAATTCTTGTTACTAACATGGATAAAAATTCCAAAAAACAATTTAGCATTTTTGAATCCATATACAAAGAAAGGATATTGTGTCATAACTAAGCTTACATTTCTGTGGACAAGGTAGTTCAACATTAAAAATCCAGCAATATAATTCACCATATTAGCAGAGAAAACAAGCCACACAACTTCTGTATGCAAGTTTCAGGGGCACTATTTTCACTTGTCAATAACATGATGCCAGGTATGGAGAGTTTTACTAATTTGGTGTTTTAGTTAGGATCTATGCTGCTGTGATAAAAATACCATAACTAAAAGTAACTTGGGGAGGAGAGGGTTTATTTCATCTTATAGCTTGTAGTTCATCATCCAGGGAAGTCGGGGCAGGAACCTGGAGGCAGAAACAGAAGCAGAAGTCATGGAGTAGTGTCGCTTATTCACATGCTCCTCAAGACTTGCTCATTCTGCCCTCTTATAGCAACCAGGACCATCAGCCAGAGTGACATCACACCACAGTGACCCGGGCCCTTCCATATCAACCACCAATTAAGAAAAAGCACCACAGGCTTGCCTTCATGCCAATCTGGTAGGGAACATTTTCTCAGTTGAGGTAACTCTTCCTAAATGACACTAACTTGTGTCAAGTGAACACAAAACTAGCCAGAGCACTTTATATTTCTATACATGTTTTGAGCTTTATTCAAGGGCAAAGCTGGATTTCTCTGAGTCAAGATTGGTTCTTTTGAACCTTTTAAAAAAGATGTATTAGGCATGTTCTAGGACATGGAGAATTCAAGCTAGAACTAATCTGTAAACTTCTTCCCTGCTTGCTAGCTTTCATAGTGCCAGAAGGTGCTGTGAAGTCTGTGGGTGGAGGTGGAGAGTCAACCACAGTCTTACCCAGCGGCAGTACTCTCCTGGGAAAGATGTACACATTGGTACAGTAGTGGTACAACTGTTCTGGGATAACCAATTGTGTTTTGATTGGACTTAAGGCCTGCTCCCAGAGGAGAATTCATGACTAGCACTATAAACCTGGTCAAAGTCCATTAGGAGATCATAGGCCCTAGAAGGGATCCTACCATTGTCGATTTGCTAAGCGGCTATGCTGTTATTCTGTCTTCTATGTATTTATGTTTATATTCACAGACTAGTGTTGTTCTTAGCGTCAGAGAAGCCTATTTTTCAGGAGACAGCAATTAATGCAGAGACTCATAATTGGACAAAGTACTAAGAATGAGTTATTCCTAGCACTCCCTTGCCCCTCAAAGGCTCAGGAAGCATTATGGAAGAGGGAACAGAAAGAATGTAAGAGCTGAGGTGTGGGGAGGAACGTTGTAAAATGCTGTCTTCTGGACATGACCTGGCTGTTATACTCAGGAACTTACAGCACCTGTGGTTACCTGCATAAGATAGAGCCAATCAACATTCTATCATGGGTGAGAGAGGGGCTCATGACACCCCACCTCCGGCAGAGTAGCTATTCCAGTTGATGGCTGGTGGGAGGGAGGAAGTCATTTTTCTTCAGTGCTATAGCCGATGGTAAATAGCCCATCTTCTGTTAAATAACCTCACACCCGTGTTCATGCAAAAAACACTAATTAAATTTAGTGGGTCATGAAAATAGAAAGGGATTTGTTGGGATGAAAAGTGGGTCCATGGGAATGGGAGGGAGATACAAGATGGTATTGGAGGATGAATAAAACACCAACACTTCCATGTGCTCTCCCCATTTCTCTATAAATCTTGAGGGCACTCAGCTCTGCCTCAGAGAGCAGGCAACATGCCCAGCCCTGAGAAAGCATCAGATATTTTTTAGCTGCATCCTCTCTAGAGGCTCCTCTGAACTCAGACTTCCCACAGGCATGCTCATCAGTGCTCAGTGGGACACTCACAGGCCTTCTATGGGTCTCAGAAGTCTTTGCTCTGTGCGCCCCTCTCTCCTTGGTGCACCATCCTGCAAGGTGCACCATCCTGCAGGCTTAATAGCTTTCAAATGCACAGACTCTTAGCCCAGCTCCTAATGCTGCAATCCAGCTGCACCTCACTTGCTCTCTCTGCATCCTGATTCAAATTACTCTTTTCATTATTATATTTATGTGTTTGGGAGTTTTGCCTTCATGTAGATCTGTATCACTTACATGCAGTACCCATGGAAGCCAGAAGAGGGTGTAGGATCCCCCTGATATTGGAGTTACCAATGGTCGTAAGCCATCATGTGGGTATTGAGAATCAAATCTGGGTGCTCCAGAAGAGCAGCTGATTGTTTCAGGTGAAAATTAATCTAGATCTTTTAAAACCAGTATTGATAGCAGCTACCTGTTGATTTAAAAAATCATTTCTTAAGATTGTTTCCTGCCTTTAATAATTATAGGTCCTCTTGTGTTTATTTAATACATACTGGCCTTACATGTCTGTCTGAATGTTCTGGTGTCTAGACTCCCTTGCTCATCTCATTGTGCTGTTTCTTGAAGATGGTACCTTATTTCCTGTGTGTTTCCTGGATACCTACTGTCATCTAATGATGGACAGAACTTCTTGGGAAACTTCGCTAAGACCTGAGTACAGATGCTTTCTCTGACAAAGTTTCCCCTTTGTCTCTATCATGAACAAAGCGAGACCTTTCAGAGTTCCCGGGTTTCAACATTTAGAACACAGATGTGAACATAAGCCATTGGTTTTAAATTCACAGGAGTGTCCCACTTCCAATACCAAGGTCAGGTCCATTGAGTCACCTGTGCAGCAGCTTTGTCATGGAGCTTTTCCTCTTTCTGGCATGCAACTCTTGTGTTTCAGCATTTAGCTGGAGGTGTCTCTCAGTCATCTCATGTATGTACCACAGGCTGTATTCACTGGCTTTCTCACCTTAGAGAGCTGTTGAGATGGAGATTCATGATCACCAATCATAGGATGCCTCCAGCAGGTGCTAAGCAAACTAGCTCACCACTCAAGGAGGCTTATTCAACCTCGATTTGCCTTCACAGCAATTTCCTCACCTTCTCACCAGCCCTGTGGGACGATTGTTGATGTTTGTTGGTTGAAAGTAATAGGGCACAGTGTTAATTCATTAGTGACACTGCTTAAAGAAAATCTCAGTGGGAGGAGGGAAGAGAGGGGGATCTGTGGTTGGTATGTAAAATGAATTTTAAAAAATTCTTAATAGAAAAAAAAAGAAAATCTCTACTAGACAAATCCAAAGACATCCAATGTAAGCTGCTCTTGACATCAGAGGTCAATACATGTTCTTTATATAAGCATGATCAGCTTGACCTCTGGCTTTTATCAGATACACCACTATGGTACAATGGCCATGCATGTGGCTAGAGGCACACAAGAGAGAGAGCTGTGTTTAGTTCTGCACTGGGATGACCTCCATCACCAGTCATCTTTAGGACTCTGTCTCACCTGTCAATCAGTAACAAGGTATTCTGGTCACAGTTTAGCAAGAAATGATATAAAAGTCATGTGTGGCATTGTCCAGATGAGCAGCATTACCAGGGTGAGTAAAATTCTCCACGAAGGTTGCTGGTAGAGAGGCTCTGCAAACTGCTTGCTGTGTTTGTCCAGGGGCTCATCCATAGCCAACCCACACACTGAGGATCCTCAAGGAATCCCCACACGGGAATCTCAGAAGAAAACAGTGTGGTCTCTGCCGACAATCGTGGCAGACAAGCACCTGCAGAGGGTGGGGGAATCTTCAAGAGAATTTTCTAGAAGTAGAAGTGTCCTGGCCTAGGCTGCTCCTGAAAGTTCAGTATACAGGGGAAAAGTCTCTTCTCACCTTCCCTGTGGGTGCCAAGACAAAAAGTGCTGGAGTGCTGGCCACTTAGCGGCTGTGACAGGACAGTGGGCTGGCCCACAGGCCTCACTGGCTGTCAGAGACCCCCAGGTTCCCTGCTTGGGATGGGGCTGGGTAGGAGCTGGATCTGACCTGGGGCTGGATGGCAGCAGTTCTTCATAGCTTGCTCTCTTCCTCCTGATGGAATCCAGCCTTGTAAAATGATTAGCTTGATCTTAAATCTCCTGAGAACAGGATTAGCAATCGGTTAGAACAGCAGAAGGGGAGCTGGGAATAGAGGTGGGTTTTCTGCTGAGTTTGAATTTCATGCCTGAAGTACTCAACAAAAAACCTGCTCATCCCTTGTCATCAATCACACTGCTGTACTTCAGCTATCCAGGTGGTTATGACCTGGACAGGAACCCAGCCAGGCATGTACAAATCTATCTTCCCTGGGGACTACAAAGTTTACTTGTCACTTATGATTGAGTGGCAAGGTTCCCTTGACTCTTATCCCCTCCCAATACCACACACACAAACACAACATGTATAGCATATGTAGCACACACAACAGTGACTAGCTACACACAAACACACCACACACACACACACACACACA
>CABHPH010131486.1:0-10170 GCA_902168325.1 Peromyscus nudipes
GCACTTGGGAAGCAGAGGCAGGTGGATCTCTATGAGTTCAAGACCAGCCTGGTCTACAAAGTGAGATCCAGGACAGTCAGGACTGTTACACAGAGAAACTCTGCTTCGAAAAAAAACCAAAAAAAAAAAAAAAATTTAAAAAGAAGAGACCTTTGGCATTTTAGTGGTGAGACCTGAACTCCCAGAAACCTTGAGCTATGCAGTGTAATTAAGTAATTAAGATAATATCTAATGTTCCAGGATCATGGGCTCATGTCTGTCACATGAACACATTCTTTAGATCACAGGGCAATGTGCAGCCAGGTGATGTGTCAGGATTAGGTGGCTGTAGTTTGTCTTGTACTAGCTTTCTCCATTTCTATTGCTGTGTATGTGTAACTTCCCCAGCTTGCAGTAGATATGGGGCCTGCTGATAAGGATTACTAATGGTCATTGCCAAGCCTGGACTTCTTATATTGAATCTGTGTATGTTAGGAAAAAAAGTTCACCAAATCGAGGTCCAGTTTTATGTGATTTGTAATAACGATCCATCCATCTCAGATCACAAAGGAGTTAAAAGTCAAGGCAAGATTGAGAATGCAATATATCCAACACTAGAGGAACTGGGAGGCATCTTAAGGGCACAGTCTAGAAAAGGAATGAAGTTGACACTTGGGGACTCAGACACGTCACCTGGCTGAACTCTGGTAGGAGCAGTCCAGGAAATACAGACTTAAAGTCTTGTGTATATAGACATTGCCCTGTGGTCTAAAGCATGTGCCCATGTGGCACATGGGAATTTGGAACATTAGATACTGGCCTTCTTGGTGAGCTGGCAAAAGGTGCCCTGCTGCTTATGCCTTACAGCTCCCGTGGGGAGCTGATTCCACAGAGGAGGAACTCTCAGCACTGTCTGTCTGTCTAGTCTCTGACTTAAAACTTAGTTTTTTATTATTATTTTTTCCTTTATTTATGTGTATGGGTGTTTCATCTGCATGCATGTCTGTACACCATATTCATGTATTACCCTTCTGGGCCAGAAGACGCTGTCAGATCCTCTGGGACTAGAGGTAACAGACTGTCATTAGACGGTGCAGGCCTATACCCTCAGCACTGGGTAGAAGTAGACGGGGATCCTGGGGGCTAGCTGGTCGGTCAGTCTAGTCCACTTGACAAGTTCCAGTGGGTTTATCAAGAGACCTTGTCTCCAAATATGTAATACAATGTAATATATGATATATGGTAGGTGGCTGGAGAGGTGGCTTGGGATTAAGAGTACTTTTAGAAAATATTTAAAAATATTTTTGCCAGGCAGTGATGGAGAATGCCTTTAATCCCAGTACTCGGGAGGCAGAGACAGGTGGATCTCTGTGAGTTCAAGGCCAGACTGATCTACAGAGCTAGTTCCAGGACAACTAGGGCTGTTACACAGAGAAACCCTGTCTCAAAAACAAACAAATAAACAAACAAACAAATATATATGTATATGTATGGGTGTTTTGCCTCCATGTATGTCTGTGCACTATGTGCATGCAATTCCTGTAGTGGCCAGAAGATCATATTGGATTCAGTTACAGATGGTTGTGAACCACCCGGTCCGTACTGAGAATCTAACCCTGGTCTTGTGGAAGAACACCCATTACTCTTAACTGCTGAGCCATCTTTCCAGCAAGGTCTCAGACTCTTCCTAGTAACACACGCCTTTAATCTCAGCACTTGGGAGGCAAAGGCAGGCTGATCTTTGTGAGTTCAAGGCCAGCTTGGTCCACGTAGGTTGGCCTTGTTCTAGGCCAACCAGGCCTACACAGTGAGACCTAGTCTCAAAAAAGCAAACAAAAATAGATGAGTTCTCACTATGAATCCCTGGCTTGGAAATTGTTATTATAGATCAGATGACCTAGAGCTTTTGGCTATACTTCTGTCTTTGTTTCTGGAATACTGAGATTCCGGGTGTATACAGCCATGCCTGGGTCCTTACACAGAGCATGAGAATACTGAGGTGCAAACTCTGACTTAAGACTCCCTAAAGTGCTCTATTAAAACTTATTTCTGATCACACGGATGTTCTCTTATTGGTCAGTTTGTGCTGGGATTAAAGGCGTGCACCACAACCACCCAGCCAGTTTGTAAAGGTTAGTGTAGCTCCCCTTCTCTGATGTTGTTTTGTTGACCCAGGATCTCACTGTATAGCGGGGGTGGCCTCGAACTTGCCTCTGCCTCCCCAGAGCTGGAATTATAGGCATGTGTCACCATGCCAAGCTCTACACGTGACCTTGACATTGAGACTATTCTTTCAAAAAGTGGAGGCAGGACCATGCCGGGGAAATGAAGTCACAGTACCAACAAGAGCCTTCTTGCCTCTTCTTAGTGGCTCATTCCTGTTTCTATGGGAGAGACTTCTCGACCCACCCACTGGCTAGGAGTGAGTGACTAGGAGTGGCACACAGCTCAAATTTTCCAAGAAACTTGTGGAGTGTTTTAGAGATAGTCTTGTGGAGCTGCTCTGTGTGTGTGTGTGTGTGTGTGTGTGTGTGTATGTGTGTACACTCATGTATGTATGCATGCATGCACTGCTTGTGTGACTTCCCTCCCACACATGTGGCTACTTGCTTGCATGCATATGGCTGGCCATGTGCAAGAACAGGTCTGTGCAAGTGGGATTGTGTGTACAGGTGTGTGTGTTTCCTTCTGCACATTTGTTTTGGATAGCAGGTTTATAGTGATGCCAGGGCTTGCCAACTGCTAACTCCTATCCTCTAGAAGGTGAGAAGCTGCTTCTCTAGTCTCCAGGCATCGCCATATGTTGACGCCTGTCCTCTGAAAGGTGAGGAGCTCCTGAGTGTACATTGTATGTTCATCAGTGAAAGCTAAGCCTAATAGCTCACACTTACATCCCAGCATTTGGGAGACTGTGCAGGAGGATTGCTATAAGTTGGGGGCCAGCTTGAACTACATAGTGAGTTCCGAGCCAGCCTAGGTTACAGTGTGAGACCTGTCTCAACAACATGGCTCAGAACACAAAAGCCTGTACTTCTCTTACTGAGGACCTGAGTTTGGGCCCTAGCACTTACGTTTAGACCACAGTTGCTTGTAACTCCAGCTCCAGGGTAATCTGATGCCTCTGGCCTCTGGGGGCACCTGCTCTCGCATGCACATATACACACACAGATATACATGAATACGTGAGGTTGAAAAAAAAAAAAGGAACCTTAAAACTCAGCTACAACATCTCCTAAGTGAGAAGCCTGTCTGCTTAGTGTCCTCCCATGACGACCCAGTGCCCTGGGTTCCACTAAGTGCCAGTTGCCTCCTAGAAAATGGGTTTCCTAACAGATAAATCAGGGCCAGCAAGATGGCTCAAGGGGTAAAGGTACTGGCCACCAGGCTTGCCCATCTGAGGTCAGTCCCTTCAGCCCATGTGGTGGAAGGAGGGAACAGATTTCCTGCAGGCTGTCCTTGAACCTCCACACATGGCTCTGTAGTACACATGCACCCAGCCACATACATATAATTACTTGTTTTGTTTTAATTTTAAAAATTCCTGCCAGGTGGTGGCACACACTTTTTAATGCCAGCACTGGGAAGGCAGAGGCAGGTGGATCTCTGAGTTCTAGATAGACCTGGTCTACAGAGTGAGTTCCAGGACAGCCAGGGCTATACAGAGAAACCCTGTCTCGAACTGCTCCCCCCAAAAAAAAAAAAAAAAACAAGCAAAACAACCCTCCATGTAAGGGAACTTGAAAGATGAGTCAATATTTACAAGTCCCTGCTACTCTTGCAGTTCAGTCTCAAGCATTCATGTCAGGTGCTCACAAATGCCCATAACCCCAGCCCCAGGGGACCCAGTGTGCTCTTTTAGCCCCTGCAGACATGTATGATGCATCTGCACACACACTCATAATCATGCACATAAGCAAGAAAATAAATGTTTAAAAAAAATCTCATTGGCCAGGCAGTGGTGGCTCATGTCTTTAATCCCAGCACTTGGGAGGCAGAGGCAGACAGATCTCAGTGAGTTCGAGGCCAGCCTGGTCTACAAAGAGAGTTCCAGGATAGCCAGGACTATTACATAGAGAAACCTTGTCTTCAAACAAACAAACAAACAAAATCTCTATGCCCCCCCCCAAAAAAAATCTCCATGTGAACTTGTCAACAAGTGCTCTATTCCTCACTGCCTCTCAGTTGAAAGAAAATCAGCTGTTTCTCCCACTGGTGCCTTTCATGAATGTTTCCCAAAGGGATCCATGCTATAAAATTTAAAGAAAAAAAAAGATAATTCAAATCCAGTTCTCAAGATGGCCCTTGTTGACATCCACTTAATGCTGCTGCTGTGTCCATAAATACACATTTATGTCTTCAGTTCTAACAACCGTAAAGTAGTTTAGCCATGAATGGCACAGTATTGACAGAACCATTCTGGAGTTGTGCTCCTGTAAAAATATCTGTAGATCTCTGTCATGGGGGCGGGGTTTGGTATGTGTGGGGGTAGGGGTGTGTGTGTGTGTGTGTGTGTGTGTGTGTGTGTGTGTGTGTGTGTGTGGTATGCATGTACTGTTGTGCTCACCCACGAGGTGTGTGTGGAGACCAGAGGTGGACACTGAGATGTCTTCCTTGTTGCCTTGCCACTGGTTTTATGTAGGCAGCGTCTCTCTGAACCTCAGGTTTGCTGTTTCAGCCAACCTCACTCAAAGCTCTGGGACCCATCTGTCTCTGCTCCCCACAATCCTGGGGTTACAGGTGCATGCCGCCATCTGCAGCTTTTGTATGAGTGTTAGGGATCTGAACCCATGCCTGTCCTGTGTAGTAAGCCATCTCCCAGCCTCATGGATAATGAGGAAACCTGGAAGCCACCATATAGCCAAGGCTGGCCATGAACTCTTGCTCTTCCTGATTACACCTGCCAACTACTAGGATTACAGGCCTGTGCCACCAAGACTCCATCTTTGGACTTCTACCCAGTTTCTCCTTTAGAAAAAGTTCTTCAGCCGGGAGGCAGTGGTGGCGCACGCCTTTAATCCCAGCACTCGGGAGGCAGCAGCAGGTAGATCTCTGAGTTCAAGGCCAGCCTGGTCTACAGAGCGAGTTCCAGGACAGCCAGGGCTACACAGAGAAACCCTGTCCTGAAAAACCAAAGTAAACAAGCAGAAGTTCTTGTGTCAGAATTGCTTCCTCAGAAGTTGTGACGTTGACAGCCCTGGTACATGTCCTTTCCCAGCCCCGAGCTGTTGAGTGCGGCTCCTTCTGGGCCTCCTCTGGAGGTTTGTCCCTTGTTCTTCCTAAGCAGTGTGGACTCTCTTTCAACCCAGGTGTGTCTGACACCACAGAGGAGCATCTGCCTCTGTCCTCCATGTGCCTCAGCGAATGCCATGGCCTGGGAGTGCCCCGCCCAGCCGCTCTCACCTGCAAAGCCAGACTTAATATGGCAGGTACAGGATGCCAAGCCCACAGCTGCCCAAGGAGGACATCAGCCTGGCCTCCCAGTCGGCACTGAGCAGCTGCCTCTGGTGAGTGTCCCAGGCCCTGCCTGTTTGGGGACCAGACAGGGAACCTAGAAAAAGCCCTGGAGTGGTGGGTTTGTAGAGTCAACAGAAAGCCACCGAGTCAGCGCCTCCCTGGCTTAGCTGAATCAGCTACCCTGAGGTGGAGGGAGGCTCTGGAGCCACAGTTGGCAAACTACAGCTTGTGAGTTGTGTCGATAGTTTTCGTGGGACACAATCACTGCCATCCATGGTTGTCTCTTCACTGGACTAAATAAGTAGCTGAGATATGGCCTGCATGATTCCCTGTCTAAAATATTGGCTCCCTGGCCTTTATAGAAAAGGTTGGCCCACCCCTGTCCCAGGTTTGTAGTGAATGGGCAGCAGCGGGTACTAAGACCTGGAGTATGTTCAGGGAGCTGAGGTCCTCCCTAGCCACTAGACGTACCTGTCACATCTTTTCTCCTTGAACTCACCAGCAGATTTCCAACCCAGGGCTGGGGCCAGGGAACACCCTGGACTGCTGGCATCTTTAGGGTATCAGTAGATGAAAGTAGTCCAAGGACCATCTCAATGCCTTCGTCACCGTGGCCCAGCTGCCTTGCCTCAACTCAGAGCTGTGTGGGGGTATTGTGTTCCCCAAAATATGGTGCACCCTAATAAACTTATCTGGGGTCGGAGAACAGAACAGCCACTAGATTCTTAGGCTAGAAAATAGTGGCACTCACACCTTTAATCCTAGCATTCCAGAGGCAGAAATCCCTCTGGATCTCTGTGAGTTCAAGGCCACATTGGAAACAGCCAGGCACGGTGACACACGCCTTTAATCCCAGAAAGTGAACCTTTTAATCCCAGGGAGTGATGGTAGAAAGGAAAGATATATAAGGCGTGGAGACCAGAAACTAGAACATTTGACTGGTTAAGCATTCAGGCTCTCGAGCAACAGTTCAGCTGAGATCCATTCGGATATGAAGACTCAGAGGCTTCCAGTCTGAGGAAACAGGATCAGCTGAGGAACTGGCAAGGTGAGGTAGCTGTGGCTTGTTCTGCTTCTCTGATCTTCCAGTGTTCACCCCAATAACTGGCCTCAGGTTTGATTTTATTAATAAGACCTTCTAAGATTCTTGCTACAAAGCTGAGCCTGGATTCTCTGTGCGAAACCTCCGTTTCAGCTTTTCTCTCAGGACGCTACTGTCGATTCTCACCGCCCACCTTCCCTCAGAACAAACAAATAAGACTCACCCAGTACCAGGGAGGAAGAGTTTTCACCCTGTTGGCGAGGCTTGGTTTTCTCCTGCCCTAACTCCAGCTGCTTAGGGAAAGAAAGTGGGACTCGTCAGAAGCTGAGACCCAGTGGAATTGGGTCAAAGGCTTTAGGCAATGGGAGCAAGACACAGGCAGGTCGGCATTTCCCTCATGGCTGCTGAGTTGGTTCTTCCTGGTCTAAGCCCTGGGCCTCTGGTCTAAGCCCTTGACCTCTGGTCTAAGCCCTTGACCTCTGGGGAGGCTGTGTGCTGCTGAGCAAAGGCCTCTGACCAACTTGTCTTCTTCACCCCAGATCCCTGGGCCAAGCAGAAGGCAACTGTTGAGAGCCTGAAGGGCTGGCCGGCTGAGAGGCTCAGAGACCACCAGCCCTGCTTCCAGCTCACCAGCAAGATGTGGACAGCCCTGGTGCTGGTTTGGATTTCCTCCGTGCTGTTATCTAGAAGCCATATGGTGTCTGAGGAGCCACGTAAGTGAGTGTGTGACCACCAGGAAGGGCCACAGGAGCCTGAATCCAGAAGAGAGGCAACTCCAAACCCCTACCTTTCCAGCTGCAGGACTGGGCTGTCAGTCAGGTCTGGGATAGAGAGTAGCACAGGTGGGGGCCCCAGTGTGACCAAGCAGCAGAAACTGGCAGAGTTGCCCTGTCTTCTAGAGTTCATTTGTTGGCACATCAGTATTGAGTGTGCTCCTGCCCTGCTGGGCTCTGCTTATCCCCAAGAATTCCTTCAGACAAGCCTATCCTTAAGGCGAGGCTACTTAGAATTTGAATGTCTGCAGCCACTTTTCTGTACAAATCTTGGGGGGGGGGTGTACAGGGGCTGAGGTTTGCTTTGTTTCCATTGGCTGACCACATAATGTGAGCCTTCTGACTTGATGCTTAGGGATTAGATCCACTTACAAAGTTCTGAAGCCTCCACAGGCTGGAGCCTCAGAATGGGCCAAGGAATCCTTAATTCAAGGTGTCATGGGCTGTGGGCAGCTGTGGTCAGCTGTGGAGGGGAGAAGAGAAGATACTGGATTCACATATCACTTCCATCAACACCCAGGGCTCTGGTTGGGGAGTATGGTGCCAGCCAGCCAACACAGGGGCCACGATAGCTAAGGTGAGAGCCCATGATCCCTCCATGTGGTTCAAAGTATTCTATCTCTTATTTTTCCCCTTCTGATTTTAAGGACACTTTGTCACAACCAAGATGTGGCCTAAGGCGGTAAAGCAGAGGATGCCTAGGGTCACAGATCTAAGCGCTGATAAACCGACCGAGAGAACAGCCACAGTGCCGCCTGCTTCTGTCACATCGACCACAGGGACCTGGGCAGCCAGCCTGAACTCGACCAATGTGACAGCGGAGACGACACCACACTGGACTAACAGGAGCACTCCAACAACCAGAGAGGGCACTACGGACAGTGTGACCTCCAGGACTCTCGTACCGCCTACGTCGTCAGGCCCCTCGTCTGTGGGGCAGACTCTACCCATCACCACGGCTGGGCTTTCCTCTCTCAGCACACCACGTGCAGAGGAAGTGCCAAGTACAAATGCCAGGACATCACCAAGAACAGCCACAGAGGCCACAGTGGCCCCACACACCACGACTGTTGCTGCAGACACCATAACCACAAGCGGTCCCACAGGGACTCCGAGTCCTACCAAAAGCACACCTGCTAACACATCCACCATGAACCCCACACCCACTTCAGGTGCCCCGACACAGGGTACCACCATCCAGGTGACAACAGGACAGCCAGTGCCTAGCACAGGGAGATCAACACCTAGTCCTTTAAATACCACCCTGGAGCCCACCACCACCCGCCCTGTGACTTCAATGTCCTCTACAGTAGTGACCACCACCCAGACACAAACCAAGGAGCCAACTGCCAGCACAGTGCCAGTGCCTCCCACCAGCCCAACCCCTGAAGTGGAAGCCACATCCCCCACCACACAGCCAAGCCCTGCATTACCTACCCAGGGGACAGGTGGGCCAGGCACACCCTTGACAACAGAGCGGGTGGGGACCAAAGCCACAGCCGGTACTGCCTCTGCTGGGCCGACACCCAGGAGCTCCGGGGACCCTAAGGTGCCAACCACAGACTCATGTCAGCTCAGCACCCAAGGCCAGTACCTAGTGGTCACCACTGAGCCCCTGACCCCATCCTTGGTGAACAAAATGTTACTTCTGTCGGTGCTCGCTCTTGGGGTGACCCTGTTCATTGCAGTCCTGGTGATGTTTGCCCTGCAGGCCTATGAGAGCTACAAGAAGAAGGACTACACGCAGGTGGACTACCTGATCAATGGCATGTACGCTGACTCGGAGATGTGAGGGCCCCAGGAGGCCAGCCTCTTCCATGGCCTTCTGTTTTGCCTCAGACAAACCAAGTGCTTCCAGATCCTCTCGGTGCAATTTCAGAGCTGTGCCACATGCGTAGACACATTTTAATTGATGTCAGATCAACTCCATGATCAGGAGAGAGCTGCCTTTTCATAGTTATTTTTTTAAACGATCACATATACAAGAGTGGTCAGGGTCGAGGGGGCCTGGCCCTCTTGGCCCTCCGTGTGTGAAATCTTGACCAGAATTAAAAGCACTGACCGCTCTCCATCTGGCTTGTGTGGATCTGTGTGTCCTGCCCTCAGTCTAGTGCAGCCTTGTGATGCCTGGGGGCTTGCTTTTGTAAACTTGTAGTATGACATGAGTCCCTGGAGGGCTACTGTGTTCAGGCCACTGCTTTGGGCTCCCTCTGATGTCCAAGTGCTCAGCAGAGGCTCCAGCCAAGTCCTGAGCTGTTCCTGGGTGCTGGCACTTGGCTACTTGACCTCTCAGGAGCTGAGCCTCTTGGAGTCCAACCTGGGTATGAAAGAGCTGAATCCAACACAGTCCATAGAAGAGCCAGCTTGGCCTTTACGTTCCCTGCCGGAACATTAGCTACCCTGCTCAGCCACAGAGGTGGGGTAGTGGGTCCAAAGACAAGTGATGCTTAGTCTCTTGTTCCCAGTCAGAAGCTCAGAGCCTTCTCTACAGGACAGTTCTGGATTCCAGGTCCTTGCCATTAGCAGCAGTCACAGCCCAGCCACCGTCCTCCTGTGAATGCATGGAACACATAGAGCACTCACCCCAGCAGATCAGCATCCCAACCCCCAGTTTAGTGGGCACTGAGGCTCAGTAGCATCTCATTCATCAAGGGTCAGGTAGGATAAAGCCTGCCTGTGTTCTGGTTTGGATTTTGTTTCTCGGCAGTGCTGGGGATGGAACCCAGGCCCTTTTGTATGGGAGGGAAACATTGCTGCTGAGCCATACCCCAGCCCTGACCCTGGTCCTAGAGTCCCAATTCTTTCTTCAGCTGCCCTGTTTACCAAGCTGATCCTTGGCCTTTCTCTACCCACATGCCTGATGTAGCAAGAGCACATGAGCCACACGGCAGCCACGATGGCCTAGATTCTCAATTCTGCCTC
>CABHPH010131487.1:6897-26221 GCA_902168325.1 Peromyscus nudipes
GGGGTCACTTACAGGAGTGTGGGTGAGGGGTCACTTACAGGAGTGTGGGTGAGGGGTTATACAGGAGCAGAAATGACTCACAGACAGCCGCATCACCAATGCCCACCCGAGCACAGGTGACAGTTCACAAAAGCTGGGAACCTGGAGCACACTGCACAGCCTGCAGGCAGCTCAACAGGTTGGAGAGTGTCTTTCTATGTGACTGGTCTGCACCTCTTCCCGGCAGCTCAGCTGGTTTCTACTGTTCCTAGACAGCTGCTCTGGTCTCAGTCTTCTTTCAGCTCAACTTCCTTGCCTGAGGAGGACTAGATGTTTGCATGCCAGCCTCTCCCATAGTTCTCAGAACTAGCCCCAGTGAACCTGGCTGTTGTGGTTTGATTGTGAGACGTTCCCTTGTAAGGGTCCGAGGAAACGCTGAAGGAGCCGCCAGACTCAAAAAGTATGTAAAAGCAAAGAACATTTATTAATATTCCAGCATATGTGGGGTCATTCACCTGTACAAGATGGTGATGACCCTGAGAGGAGCGTGCAGGCTCCTTTTCAGCACAGCTAAGGGGAGTTTCAGGGACAGTTAGGTCATCTCATACGCGATTGGTATATTTTTAATTGGCTGAGGTTTAGTCTTATTTTTGGACACACTTGCACAAGCTTGGACAAATCCAGATGTGACTCAGAAGGGGCTGCAGGATTTGTCCTTGAGACACTGTAAGACTGACTTAGGCCTCTATGTTTGTCCCTTTGGAGACACTTGGTTTACCCTGCTCAGAGAACTGAAACCTAAATTCAGTTGTGAGAGGGGGAGAGCTTAACCCCTTCATTCCCCCCTTGAGCTTGGCTCCATCCCAAATCCTTGAGATGGGTCAAGGGGCTGATTTTGGGATTTTAGCATCAGCAGCTTAATGGTACTCAGACAGGAATTATCATTTAGTTAAGGCATCAATGACATAAGAGTCAACAGTAATTAGCAGAAGCAGAAGGGCCAAAGGCCCTGTGATGGTTGACAGAGTTCCTATCTAGATGGAACCTGGAATGAGAATGGGGACCAGTTATTATTTTATCTCAGGTCCTGTTTTTATTTTTATTTTTTTTGAGTACAGCCAGATTATAATCCTGAATGATTTATATAGAAATAATATTTTTTCTTAAAGCCTTATAATACCTCTTTGGTTCTGTATAAAGAAGGCCAAGTGCCTTGATGAATCTACCAACTGACTATTTGAGCCCATTTTCCTGGTATGTCAATGGGCATTATAGGTAGTAGGAAACTCCTATGTCAGGGAGTTTCCTTTTGATTTAGCATTTCAGCCTTTAAGGGAAGGGGGCAAGGGATGATGTATTCTCTTCTGTAACTATTTCCAGTTGAAACTGAGGGGTTTTTTTGGTCATGGCCCAGGAAGGCGGAAAGGCTAGTCAAAGACTGGGCAATGGGGCATTCATCAGAAACATGTGGTTATCTGACCCAGTGTGGGGGCCCAAATTACTCAGGATCAGAGAATCTGGACTTGCTTTACCCCACAGGGCTGCATAATGGGATGATTTGGCCAGGGGCATGGTTACCTGGTGTTTGGAAGGGTCTACATTTGTTGGTACTTTGTGCTTTGATCTTGATGGGGGAGGACTTTTGCCTTGCCCCTTGTCATTGCATAAAGAGCCCTTTGGAATAAATCTTGAGGCAACTGGGTATTGACCCAGGGAGCCTCCCAAAGCTATCCTGTGTCTCTGTCTTTCTTATTGTCTCTATCTTTCGATCTATCATTTCCTCATTCCTCTCTCCTCCCTGCAAGAACCCTTTAACAGGTTGGAGCTGGACTCCAGCAGACTCCCACAACCAAGCTGTAGAGACAGGAAGCAATCACGTTGGGTGGACTGGTCCACATCAGCTTTCAGCAAGTCCAGGGCTCATAGTCATTTGGAGCAGGTTGTAGTTATCCACTGATGCTTGGATGTGCCTGTCAGCCAAGTGGAAATCTGTTGAGACAAATATAGACTAGGGACAGAAGTTAAAATTTATGAACTTAAAGGAAAATATGTTATATTTGGAACTTTCAGGCCCATAGTCCTAGTTGGGAAGAAGAGGAATCCCAAGACCAGGAGAGAAAGATCCCATCCTCAGGAATAGACAGGCGGGGAAACTTAGGCTGTATTTATCTGGAATCGTTTTGATCTGTGAGAGGTGGATCCAAGTTTTATGTCTTCCCAGATTTTTGATGCTTTAATGAATTTTTAGTTTACAAAAAGACATAGAAGTTTTAGATTACATTATAATTACCAATCTGTATTGACATCCATATTTTAGAAAAAGCAGGTAACAGGTATCTGTAAATCAGCAGGAATAGATTCATACCTTTGAGTCCTACCAAAAGCTATAGATTTGGGTTAAAAATCTTCTGTCCAGAAAGCCAGATATAGATTGGACAGAGATGTCTTTGGCCTGATGAGAAGCATCTTTAAGTCTATATTTAGAAGACAACCAAAAGAAATCTAAAATCTTGAGCTTGTGACTAAAATAGTAAGTAGTCATTGCTCTACCAGCTTATCAGAACTCTATTAATGTTAAACTCTGAACTTTTGAAATCCTAGTATAACTGTACCATAGAAGGGGAAAGAAATCTAAAACATTTTCCTATACCTTAAGCCATCTTTTTGTACCCTCACAAATCGCATCCATATTCCTCAAAACGTCTTCTCAGACCCTCATACCCAAGCCTTTATGTCCCTAAATCTTGCATTGACACACCTTAAGTCTTTTATTTATGTCGTAAATCATTTTCTGACACCCTCTGAATTTATTTACGCTTTTACATCTTCAGATCTTTATATATTTCAGGTGCTTAGAATTTATATAGACTTTCAAATCCTTAGACCTTTATATCTTAAAACATTCTTAGACCCTCAAAACTTGAGAATGTTTTCTTAGACCTTTAAAACTTGCATAGATTTTAATATCCTAGAACATTTTTTCATCTAATCATTTATCAGAGATACAAGTAGTTATTATTGAGAACAGTCATTGCAAAGTATGTTCCTTTAGTGGAAAGTTATATTTGAAAACTGTTTATTTTTTTCTTTATAGGAAACTTAGCAGCTTAAGAAAAAGCAAGGCTTGATGTTTACATATAAAATGTGCTAACAAGCTGGCTATAGCCTTATAGAAGAATCTGGTTGCCTGTTGCTGTTAAGCTGACAAAGTTATAGTTAGCCTGGCCATCAATACCATCAGAGATCTGAGAAGGATAAATTATTGCATGAAACAATGAATGGCCTGTGTATCAGTTAAAATGACAGAGACTATTCCATTACCTAGACAGCCATCCCAGGCTGCTGTAGTCTCCACAACCTTGGAGCAAAGGCACCAGGACAGCATCAGTCTTCGGCTGCCAGGTCCATAAAGGTGAGAGTTTTTCCTGTAGAGGAGGAACATGGGGAAGACCAACCTTATTTTGTTTAGGCAAAGTGGGGCAATCAATTCTCCAATATCCTTTTTGTCCACAGTCTGGGCCGGGCCCTGGCGATAGGTGTTACACTGGGGCGATAGGTGTTACCAACAGTCCAGGTGGAGTCAACATGGTGTTCCATATCTTCTTTGGAGACCTCGGGGTTATTGCTGGGAGTCTCTGTCTGTCATATTAAGCTTTTTTATCAAATAATTTAAATGCCATATTCATCAGATCTTTGACAGGTTTGAGGACCATTGTCTATTAAATATATCTGAGCCAAACAAACTTAGGCTTAATCTTGAAGATATATTTATTTAAGTTTGGTAACAACCAGGCCATCACATGACCTTGTAGACACATTAGTTAAATCTGCTCTTTTTGGTCCACATCTTGTTTTATAACTTATGACTGAGATTTTGATTCTGCCATTTACAGAATTCATTAAGTTGATGGCAACCATTTTTTAAATATTAAATACAAAGTTAGAGTCATATTTTTCTGAAATGGCTTCTTTAGAAGTTTTTGTTGTTGTTGTTGTTGTTTGTAGTCCAGAGCTTTGTATTGGTTTTGTTTTTATTTTATAAGCATTTTCCCCTACCCATAGACATATGTATTTCCTTAGACATTATAGGAGCAGTTAGATTGTAGTTTTCATTTATAGGCCATAGATGTGATCTTGACAACTTTTTTTTTTTATAATTTATTTTATTTTATTTTACAATATAATTCAACTTTACATATCAGTCATAGATCACCCCGTTACCCCTCCTGCCAACCCCCCCCTCCCCGGCCCACCCCCCCATTTCCATCTCCTCCAGGGCAAAGACTCCCCCAAGGATTGAGATCAACCTGGTAGACTCAGCCCAGGCAGGTCTAGTCCCCTCCTCCCAGGCTGAGCCAAGGGTCTCTACTAAGCCCCAGGTTTCAAACAGCCAATTCATGCACTGAGCACAGGACCCAGTCCAACTGCCTGGATGCCTCCCAAACAGATCAAGCCAATCAACTGTCTCACCCATTCAGAGGGCCTGATCTAGTTGGGGGCCCCTCAGCCATTGGTTCACAGTTCATGTGTTTCCATTTGTTTGGCCACTTGTCCCTGTATTCCATCCATCCCTGGTCCCAACAACTCTAGCTCACATAAACCCTCCTCCTTCTCGCCAATTGGACTCCCGGAGCTCCACCCAGGGCCTGACCGTGGATATCTGCATCTAGTTCTCTCAGTCACTGGATGGGTTTTCTAGTATGACAATTAAGGTGTTTGGCCATCCTATCACCAGGGTAGGTCAGATCGGGCTATTTCTCGACTATTGCCAGCAGTCTATTGTGGGGGCATCTTTGTGGATTTCTGTGGGCCTCTCCAGCACTTTGCTCCTTCTTATTCTCATGTGGTCTTCATTTATCATGAACATTCCTTGTGTTTCCTCTCTGTACTTGATCCAGTTGGGATCTCCCGCTCCCCCAAGTTCTCTTTCCCTCGCCCCTCGCCCCTCATTACCCCCACTCGATCTTGACAACTTTTAAGAAACAGGTTTGAACTATTTTATGAACTCTGAGTAGCTAGGAGCTTTAATCTTGTCATTTCATATAAGGCCAATCATATAGAACCCTGTAACCTGGAGGGCTGTAATATGATGACTAATTATTAACCTGCGTTTGTAATTATACATTATATTTTTAAATAAGTCTGACATGAGACCTCAGTCCTCCTCCCTCCTTTAAAGACCATGACCCCATTTCTAACATAAACATTTTGCAGTGAAGAATCACTGGGTTTTTTTAAATGAAGAAAACCAACCAGAATTAACCTAGTATGGTCAAATTTCCAACACATTTTACAGTTTCTTTTTAAAGTCAGTATTTGCAGGTATGAAAAACCAAAGCAAATACAGATCATACCCTCTCTGGCCTTCTATGACTTTCTATATAACCTCAGGTCAGGCCTTACCTATCTCCATTCCTCTAGTTCAGCCAGACATTTTTCTTTAAACAAACTCCTCTTTTCCTTTTCTTTACTGTACTATTTCAGTCTCCTGCTTTTTTTCTTGCTTTCCAGATAACACGAAAACTTTCACCGAAGTCCTTCTTGTGACTTCTTTCAGTAGTCCAGCATATTGTACAGGTATAACACCTTAAACAAGAGTAGAAATATATATATATATAAACAAAAATAACCTTAAAGTTGTATTAATACAAATATATTAATATACAATGTAATATATAATAATATAATAAATTACTATAAATGTATTAATATAAAAATTCATACCAATGTGAAATATTTGAGACTAGTATTAGTTTTTTCTTACCATGATCAATAATAATAATTTGTAACCAACCCCCCCAGATGATGACAAATATTTATAGCCCATCGAATCTGAATGACCAAAAACCATCTCTCTTATCTTTATCAATTTTGAAGGAAAGCATATTCCCTCCCCATGGAAACAAAAGTATAATTTTTCCTGAACATAATATATTTTTGAATTTTAGTCTGAAGCCAAGACATCCTAAAGTATATAGGCTGGTTTAATTTGGATTTTTAGGCAGTGTCAGGACAGGAAGGGGTTAAGGTGGTAAGGCAGCAGCGACAAGAACCTTGGTGGAGGGAGGTGTTATCACGATGTAGTAACACTGCATTGTAAATTATATTCAGTCATCAACAGTGAAGAACTTGGCCTGGGAAGGGAGGGGGAGTGGCGGCTGCATGGGCAGTACAGGCAGCTGGTGGACACAGAGTGCCTGGCAGTCAGCATTCCTGCAAAAGATCATTAGCTTTCCAATCAATTAACCCTTGACTCCCCACTTGGCATTTGAAGTCCCTGAAATGTGACCAAACTAGGTCCAGAGGGGTGGAACTCACTGTCTGTCCCATAATAATATTTTTTAAGAACACAAAAGAGGACGAACAGAACATAAACATATACACACATCACAGGGCTCACCTGGGA
This sequence comes from Peromyscus nudipes, assembly GCA_902168325.1. Lineage (NCBI taxonomy): Eukaryota > Metazoa > Chordata > Mammalia > Rodentia > Cricetidae > Peromyscus > Peromyscus nudipes. The sequence goes on from CABHPH010131487.1 coordinate 13,283, forward strand.
TGGGACATTCAGGGAGCAGGGATCCCAATGGCCAGGCTTACTGACCCCCACCATAGATGGAGATACAGGCTGGGAGGGGTCTCAATGGTTTCCAAGCATCTCAAAAGCAACATGTCTGCCACTGTTCACAGTCAACTCACCACTGCTCTCCAAATGCATATCCCTCTAGTTCCATTCTGGAAAATACCTCCAGCCATCCCTCAGTTGGGTGAAATGGTTGATTCTGCTTCAGACTTCCTAGGTTACCCTCTTCTCTCCATCCTCACTCTCCCCAACTGTGCCCAACACCCAAAACAGTGCCTGGAATATAGGTGTCTGGTGGGATGGTCGGCTACTTCTAGCTTGCAGCTGCCTGTGGACGCAGTCCCTGCGACCTACCCTCTACTGAGTAGCTGGAGTAACAGGAACATCTTAGCCCTGTCTGAGTCTGTGGTGCCCTGTCAAGCTTAGAGATGGCATTCATGCTCTCCTGGCTTGTAAAAACTCGAATAGCCCACCCCCTACCCCTCTCTCCACACACTGCTATATATAAATGTTCTAGCCATATCATAGATCTTGTAGGCAGCCAGCTTTGCCAGACTGATGGATGATTCACACTTTTGTTTGGCACATGCCTATAGTCGCCAACCCCAATCCCATCCGCTCAGTGAGTGATTCACACTTTGAAGACATGTTCAAAAATCACCCTGGCCATGAGGCTCGGCTGAACTTGTGTATCTGCTATAGCACTTAAGTTCTGAACTTACTTATGGATGTGTCTGTTCAATAAATGGATAAGACTGTCCTCGGGCCCCAGGACCTTTTTTTACTCATCTCTGTCTGGAGTGCCCAGCATGGACCTGGGGTACAGAAGCAGAAATGAAGGATATCTCACTGTTGTCTTAGGCTGGATGTGTCTAGGTCCTGTTCATGCACCATTCTCCTATGACTGCACACATATCTTGTCCAAATGGGAAGCACGGTGCCAGGCATTTACTGACTGGCCCTAACACAGACTCAGCTCAAACAGTGATCATTTACCATTGATCCCAATCTGGGGAGCTGACTGGACTCTCCCAGGGACTGCCCCATGTGTTGTAGCTGAGGCTGCTCACTGTGGTGACACTTAGCTGGGACTCGCACATCTTATTCTTGATTGATCACCATTCAGCTGTCCTGATTGCCTTTATATAAAGTGCCCCTCCCTTTTCTCACTCCAGCCCCTCCCATGTTCCCCCAAGTTGATAGCCTTTTTATTATTACATGCATATATGTATGTACGTATATACAACCTACTGAGTCTGTTTTTGTTGTGTGTATATGGTTTCAAGGCTGACCACTCTGCACTGGACAACTGAGAGACCAGCCTGTCTCCATTTTGATTCTCTAGTTCGGTTAAGTTCCTGTCTACTGTAAAACTTGAGTTTCTGTTCATCAGAGCTGGGCTGCACCCCACCCCATAACCATAGAATGTTCTGTAACAAACGTTCTAGGAAGATTCCCTTAACTTCTCGGTTTAATCTTAACTGTCTGGTCTTGCTTCTGTAACCATGCTTGCTCCCCACCCTATGGTTTTGCCCTATAAAAGGAGCCTGAGAAATTGGCTCAGAGCTGATCTCTTGAACTCTGCCTTAGGAAGAGTCAGTCACCAGCCAGATCTTATGTACACAAATATAGCTTGCTTTAATTTGGCCATAATTTGGGTCAGTGTCTTTCTCCTCAAGTCTTTGGGATTAGCCAATAAGGGAACTCATGCCTGGGAGAGGCTAAGTCTCCTTCCCCGACCAGTTGCTAGTTGCCTGTGTAGGGGTGGAACCCCTAGAAAAGTCCCTCCTTCCATGTTAACATATCCACTGATACTGCCATGCTTCTGGGCTCTGGTCTTCTTTATGAAGCCGTTTCTATGAGAGACTTTTCCACAGCAGGCTTCTTGGGATTTTGGCTCTTGCAATTTCCCTCTCTTCCTCCATGATGTTCTCTGAGTGGTGTAGATGTACACATTGGGGCTGGGCTCCTCAGGAGCCATTGAGCCCTGCATTGTGTCCAGTTGTGGTTTCCTATGATGGTCTCCATAGGCTGTGAAGAGAGGCTTCTCTGGTGAGGGCTGGTAGCTTCATGTACCTGTGTGTATGAGGATAAGATTTAGAGTGTTTGTAATAAGGAATTGTGTTGGCCCAGCAAAGCATGGTGTTGGACTTTCTCGGCAGCACATTCCAAGAAGATGCATTCTGCCGCACAGGAACTTCTCAGGCCTTTACCTGTCATACTTACCATTGTCCAGTTGTCCAGAGCAAGTCACTTGGTCACAAGGGGGTGTATGTATGCTTTATATGGGGCTGTCAAAGAACCTGTCCACCACAGTCATGCTTCCTTCTTCAGAACTGATCCTGAATACATCTGAGCATCCTTTCCTCCTACCAGGTCAAGGGCATGTTGGTCTACAAGTTTGAAGTGGGCTCTGACCCCGCTCTGGTTCAGACCTGGTCTCATTCACAAAGGATGGGTTTAAAGGTGGCGGCAATAGCCTTGACTTCTTGGCTGGATTTGTCTCTTTTCCTTTGGAGGCCAGGTATGGTGATATTTTATTTGTACTGAAATGTAATTTTATTTGTATGTTAATAAATAAAGTTGCCTGGGGGTCAGAGCTAATAGCAAGCCATAGCAGAAGCCGGGTGGTGGTGGTGGTGGTGGTGGTGGTGGTGGTGCACACCTTTAATCCAGATCACATGGTGGACAGATCTCTGTGTGTTCAAGGATACAGCCAGCATGGAGACACACGCCTTTAATCTCAATACCAACCATAGAAGACCTGGAGGTCTGTATAGATGGGCAGTGACGAGGAGGTCATGTGGTTGGGTTTACAACCAATGAGAAGGCAGAACAGAAAGTCAATAAAAGGACAAACACACAGGAAGTAGGCCTCTTTCTGAGGGGAAGGACGGCAGCTGCACTGAAGGGTAAGAAAGGGTTTTTAGCTCTTAGCTACTGCTCTGACCTCTTGGGCTTTCAACTCTGCATTTGGCTCTGTGTTTCTAGTTTAATAAGACGGTTACATCTAGAGCCAGGGCTTTGGTAACAGCCTCCTTCTGTGGGATATCCATCATCACAGACAACAGAAGTGGCGTGACTGTTTCCTCCATGCCTCCTTCTCCTCCTCTTCTTCCTCCTTCCCAATGTGCTGAGGGTGGAATCCAGGACTCCATGCATGCTAGCACCGAGCTACCCTGGAGCCTGCAGGCCTCTTAGCACTGAGCTGAGCCTGCACCCTCTTCGCCTCTTCTCCTGTTTGCAGACAGATGTTGTATGTTACAAGGCCATCTACCTCATGTGCCTACTGTGCACCAGGCATGCACCAGTGCCTTCATCTCCCTTCACTCTAGGTGTGTATGTGTGGGGAGGGGGTTGCTGCTTAGTCCCCTGAGTCCCACACTACAGTCCTGTATGACTTATACCTGGACCTAGCTTGCACAGGCCCTGTGTCCAGTGCTCTGCCCCGGGTGGGTGGGTAGAGGGGAGCCACCCTGTGACTCACTTCTCTTTTCTTCCCACCAAACAATCACGTTGAACCTAAGGCATTCATGTTGAAATGAAGCCTAAGTTAGCCTGTGACCTTGTATGACAACTACGCCAAGAGCCCCCATCTTGGATGAACAGCGTGAGTGAGAAGTAGACTTGTGTAATGTAGCTGAGGTGTGGGAATGTTTGTTACTGCAGAATAACATAGCAGTCCTGACTACATTCAAGCTCAGCAGAAGAGACCACAGGACTGCTAGAGCCACTTCTCCGGCCCTGACAGTCAGCCTTTCTGGGAAATGGAAAACTGCTCTTTAGACTATTTTCAAATCTAGATCTACTGGCGGCCAATGGGGGTCTTGGCTAATGGTTGTGGTCAGTTTGGAAAAACAGGTGTCCAAAATCTGAAAGAAATCCTCTTTTTCAATTCACTCCTTCTGGCTGCAAGGGAGATTTCTTCTCAGCCTGGGCTATTTGGGGCTACTTGGGGTTTTCTTTTTTAACCTGCTTTCTAATGTCAGGCTAACACTGAGCATGCAATGGTATGGGTTTTCCCCCTGAAGCACAGCTCCACAACATGTCCAGCATCCCTTGCCTCCGTGCCTGGGTAAGGCATCTCTCTAGAGTGCCTACAGATGCTCCCTAAAACATTTTCAAACTTTGGAAGTTCTCCAAGAGAAGAACCACTTGTTAGGAGAGTGCTGTGGCTTCCGATTTCCCTTGACCTTTCCAGAGAAGTGAGGTGAGATCTGGTGTTTTTTGTCTGCTTTCCCATAGTGTGGAGACAGAAGATCCTTGGGGATTGCTGACCAGCCAGCTTAGGCTAATTAGTGAGTCCCAGGTCCCAGTGAGAGATCTTGCCTCAAAAACCAGGGTGGATAGCTGCTGAAGAGTGACACCTGAGTTTAACTTTTGGCCTCCACATGTGTGCGGATATGCACACATGTGTACCTGCACACACATGTGCAGAGAGATTCCTTGATTGGGGAATTGCATAAAGACAGGCTGGGCTGGGTGAAGAGGGAAAGGTGTGAACAGGAGAGGGCTGGAGAAGCCTAGGTTCAGGGCAGGCAGGAGTAGGAGGGTAAGAAGGGAAGTGGGTAGAAATGAATTGATGTGTCAGAACAGCTCCGCGGCAGGTAGACCTTGAGCTGAGATGGGTGGGCAGGTGTTGGGATGGAGCGGGCGGGGTGGGGCAGACAAAGTCCGCAGAAATTGGAAGCCCACCCCCACCCACCCCCAGCAAGTCCTGACTCTGTCCTGGGGAGAAACGGGATAGAAGGGCTGATGGGGATCTGGCCACCGAGTAGGGCATGGGAGCTGTAGTGAGGAAGGAGACTGGGCCGAGATCCAGCTGCCAGATCCACCTGAGATGTCGGGATGGGGCAGGGGCCTTCGAGGCTGGGGTTCGTATTGTGGGAGGGAACTGTACGGAGAAACTGTTGTGAGGAGACTGGACAGAGGCCTGAGGAGTCAGCAAAGGGCTGTGAAGGGACTCTGTGAGCTCCTCGCCCACCTCCTGAGCCCTGGGGTCCGCGATAAATAGAAGTTGGCAATGGAGACTGTTCAAGCTGCGTGCACACCCATCGTGGAGGACCTGCTCTGCCCTGCAACAGGCAGCAGATGGTCCCGCAGTCAGGGTTCACCCGTCGCTTCCGACACCCCGCAGTGTGACCATGTCTTTTGTCCTTCTTTCTCCTTAGCCAATTGGTTTGGATACTCCGCCTCCCTAGACTCACTTGGAGCTGTAGTGGTATGGCCAGGCTTTCCCGCCCCACCCGGAGAAGTTGGGTGGAGCAAATTGGTTGCAGCTACGAAAATGTCAAACATGCTCCTGGTCGAGGCCTCTTGATCTAGTCCGAGCGCCGCCGCCGATGGCCAGACTTAAGCCAGGGTCTGAGGCACAGGGGACTCTCGGTGCCAGGGACCACTCAGCAACCCAGCCCTTGTTCTGCGCAGTCGCTGCTAGGTGACTAGATAGCAACTCTTTGGGTTTCCACTCCTAGGCTTGGCCCTGAGCTCCTGCCTCCCCACACCGTATCTCCCTGGGTTTTCTCGTTTGGTTCTGGCCCGATGCTGTTCCCCCTTGCACCCCGCCCCCCAACACAATTCCCCTTCTCTACCCTTGGGATGTAATGATATGAAAGTTTAGTGAGTAGTGTTGTGTTGCTCCATCAGAAATGTGAGAAAGTACTCCAAAGGGGCTGGAGATGCGTGTTGGGTGAGTTGCTTGAAGGCAGAAAGACCAAGAGTTCAGGGTCATCCTTGTCTATAGGTCAAATTCAAGGCCTGCCCCATATAATGAGACCCTATCTTTAAAACACCAGAGGCTGGAAAGCTCAGGGGTTAAGAGCATTTACTGCTTTACAGAGGACTCGGGTTAAGTTACCAGCACCTACGTGGTGACTCACAATCATTGGTGACTCCAGTTCCAGAGGAAGCGACTCCCTCTTCTGACCCTGGCAGGCACCAGGCATGAACGTTGTGCACATACATATATACACACAGGCAAACATTCATACACATAAAACTGAAATAAATAAATCTTCTAAAAACCAACAACAAAAGGCCTTGTTGTTTATATACTTTCTGCCTCCCCCTCCTCCCCGCCCCCACCCGAGGATATCCTTGTGTCCTACAGATGGCTTTAAACTGTATTCCTCCTGCCTACCCTCCACAGTGCTTGGGATCGGGGAGGGTGACACCACATCCAGCTAATTCCTGCCTACTTAATGTTTACTTTCCCATCTCTGTCTCTATCTAGTTTTGCTTCTGGGAGCTGCAAACTCTGGAACTGGGAATCAGAAGATTTAATTTAAAATTCATGTGTGTGTGTGTGTGTGTGTGTGTGTGTGTGTGTGTGTGTGTGTGCATGTGCTGGGTTATAGGAGCCAGAGCCTCTCACATGCTTGGCCCCATGATCCAAGCTGAATTGGAGGCATGTTGTGGCTCACCTCTCTGCAATGTGGGGCTGGACGTGGGCGATCTGGGGTGAAAAGAAAAGGAGTCCCACAGCCTGAGACTGAGCTCCCCCCCCCCCCATGCAGCAATACCCACCCTTACGGCTTGACCCGGCAGACCAAGTCACACACTGGTGACTCCAACCCTCCAGCTCAGCTGGTTTTCCACAAGCTCCTCCCCGCTTCAAGACCTGCCTGTTCTAAGTCACGTCCTTCCCCCAGGTTGGAGTCCCAGGACCCAGGAGTACTACTGTCCCTTCTCTTCCCAGCTCCTGGCTCTGGTACTTAGGAACCATGTGGGCCGGCCCTCGTACCTATGTCTAGCTGGTATGTTCCGCACCTGGGCATGCTAACTGCCCTCCTGTAGAGGTCCTGGATGATGCCCAGCCCCTGCATCAATGCATGGCACGTGAGTAGCATCTCCGCAGAATCCTCTAACAATGTATTCTGGTCCTGGCAGACTACAGGTTGGCCAACAGCTTTGAGAAGATGAAATCTTTGGTCAGTGGAAGAGCAAGGAGTGGAAAAGGTCCTGACGCCTGTGTCCCTAGCTGCCGACCAGAGCCTGCTGGGGCTGTGTGCAGAACTTAAAACCCTCTCAGAGACACCAACGCCTGTGCAGAAGGGCTTGTTTTGACCCTGGCCTTGCAAGCCTTACCATGTTTCTACCACCACCACCCCCAACGCCCCAACCCCATCCTCAAACTCCCTTCTATCCCTATTCAACATTCTGGGAGTTCTTGACCCTGTTGTTTCTGCCAGGCTTCCCAGCTCTCATTTCTGCCCCCTCCTCAGGCGCCCACCCTCTACCCCTGCTCACAGCACGTGTGGGGACAAGGAGAGTCCTTCACTATGCAACATTGCAAGGCATTTTGCAAACTTCTGCCATGAAGCAGGTCCCACTGCTGTGGATTTTTGTGTTGGGACTATTCCCCATTCTCATATCAAGTAGATAGTGGACAGTGTGGGTCCTTAAAATGTGGAACCATTTAAAATTTATTTTAAATGGTGTGTCAGGTGCCCTGCCATATCCTAAGAAGAGGAGGTTTTGTATCTGAGCTTTAATGTGCTTAACTAAGTCTGGGGCTTAAGCTAGACAGGGTTTAAGTACAATGAAGTGGGAGGGTGTACCAGGCAGAAGGATCAACAGTCGCAAAAGTCTAGTGTCTCTACTTTGTGGGAGGCAGGTGGGAGCCATTTACTGTGGCCACCTTCCCTATCCACCAGCTGCTAAGCCTTCAAAAGTTGGTCCTCGAGCGCCACCTGGTGGCAGATCTTTATAGAAACAGAAAAAAATCTGGCTGACAGAAGTAGTCTATGCACTTCTCCCCTAGACAGCCTCTCCTGGTCTTTGCCCTCCAGAAGCGGACCCGCTGTAAAAATGATATAATAATACCCAATTTTTTACTTAAAACTGGTTTCCAGTTAGGAAAGAAATTGCATGCTTGTTGTAGAAAATTTAGAAAGCGTAGAAAAGAATGAAGAAATATGACACACGACCCACCCATTGCTGCCCAGTTGCCTGCCATCAGGGAAGACTCCTGTGAGTAGGCTTCTCCACCAACACCCCCACCAGACCCTGCAATCTACAAGACCTACATCCTACCCCAAGTCCACCCATCCCCCTGCAACCTCAGCGGCTTCCTGAGACACAAAATTCGCCAGCTCTGATTGGACCAAGAGATGAGTGATTCTTCTGCCACCCAGAGTCCTGCCTCTAGGACTTAGGCCTGGGGGCACAACCCATGCTGGAGAACCTCCACCCATTTGCCAGCCGTCAGGAAAACTCCTGCGAGCAGAATTCCCCACCAACACCTCCCATCGGACCCTGCAAGCTACAAGACCCACGCCCTACCCCAAATTCACCCATGCCCCTGTGATCTCAGCAGCTTCTGGAGACACAGAATCCTCCAGTTCTGATTGGACCAAGAGCTCTGATTGGACCAGGAGCAGCTTCCTGAGACACAGAATCTGACAGCTCCAATTAGACCAAGAACTAGGTATGATTGGACCAAGAGTGGCCCCCTGAGACACAGACACAGCAAGCACAGATTGGACCAAGAGCAGCTCACTCAGACACAGGCACCTCTTGCACCTATTGCAGGAAGAGATGGGTAGATGCCAGTGCAAAAATACATACAACAGCATAAAGAGCAATATGGTACCACCAGAACCTAGCAGTTCTACACCAGCAAGACCTGAACATCACAACGTAGAAGAAGTAGAAGAAAACAACATTAAAAAATAACTTTATGAAGATGATAGAGGTCTTTAAGAGAAAATGAAAACTTCCCTTAAAGAAATTGAGGAAAAGAAAAACAAAAAATTGGAAGAAATCAACAAATCTCTTAAAGAAAGTCAAGAAAAAGCAATTAAACAGGTGAAGGAAACAGTGTAAGACCTGAAAAGTGAAATAGAAGCAATGAAGAAGACACAAACCGAGGGAATGCTGGAAATAGGAAATCTGAGTAAACAAACAGGAACTACAGATGCAAGCATAACCAACAGAATACAAGAGATGGAAGAGAGAATCTCTGGTGTGGGAGATATGATAGAGGAAATAGATTCATCAGTCAAAGAAAACACTAAAGCCAAAAAAAGTCATAACACGAAACATCCAGGAAATCTGGGATGCCATGAAAAGGCCAAACCTAAGAATAGTAGAGATAGAAGAAAGAGAAGAATACCAGCTCAAAGGCACAGAGAATATATTCAACAAAATCATAGAAGAAAACTTTCCCAACCTAAAGAAGGAAATACCTATAAAGATACAACAAGCTTATAGAACACCAAATAAACCAGACCCCCAAAAAAGTCCCCTCACCACACAATAATTAAACCACTAAACATACAGACTAAAGAAAGAATATTAAGAGCAGCAAAGGAAAAAGGCCAAGTGACTTACATTGGCTGATCTTTATAAGAAGTCAGAATAACACCTGAATTCTCAATGGAGACTGAAAGCCAGAAGGTCCTGGACAGATGTAATGCAGACACTCAGAAACCACAGATGCCAGGCCAGACTACTATACCCAGCAAAACTTTCAATCACCATAGACTGAGTGAGCAAGACATTCCAAGACAAAACCAAGACAAATTAAACAATACCTATCCACAAATCCAGCCCTACAGAAAGTACTAGAAGGAAAACTCCAACCTAAGGAAGTTAAATGCATCCACAAAACCACAGGCAATAGATAACCCCACAGCAGCAAATCCCAAAGAAAGGAATTACACACACACACTACCACCAAAAGAAAACAATAATCAACAAACATTGGTCATTAATATCCCTTAATATCAATGTACTTAATTCACCTATAAAAAGACACAGGCTAACAGAATGGACACGAAAACATGATCCATCCTTCCGCTGCATACAAGAAACACACCTCAACTTCAAAGACAGATACTACCTCAGCGTAAAAGGCTGGGAAAAGGCTTTCCAACCAAATGGACATAAGAAGCAAGCTGGTGTAGCTATCCTAATATCTAACAAAATAGACTTCAAACTAAAATCAATCAAAAAAGATCAGAAAGGACATTACATATTCACCACAGGAAAAATCCACCAAGATGAAGTCTCAATTCTGAATATTTATGCCCCAAATACAAGGGCACCCACATATGTAAAAGAAAGATTACTAAAGCCTAAATCACACCTCAAACCCCACACACTAGTAGTAGGAGACTTCAACACCCCACTCTCACCAATGGGCAGATCTGCTAGACAGAAACTTAACAGAGAAATAAGGGATCTAACAGATGTTATGACTCAAATGGACTTAATAGATATATACAGAATATTCCACCCTAACACAAACAATATACCTTCTTCTCAGCACCTCATGAAACCTTATCTAAAACCGATGACATGCTTAGTCACAAAGCAAATCTCAACAGATACAAAAAAAATTGGAATAACCTCCTGTATTTTATCAGACCACCATGGCTTAAAGTTAGATTTCAACAACAAAAATTACAGAAAGCCCACAATCTCATGGAAACTGAATAATGCTCAACTGAATCACCAATGGGTCAAAGAAGAAATAAAGAAAGAAATTAAAGACTTACTAGACTTCAATGAAAATGAAAGTACCACATACCCAAACTTATGGGATACTATGAAAGCAGTGCTAAGAGGGAAATTCATAGCACTAAATGCCCACATAAAGAAGTTGGAGAAATCTCACACTAGTGACTTAACAGCACATCTGAAAGCTCTAGAACAAAAAGAAGCAAACTCACCCAGGAATAAATGCGAGGAAATAATCAAATTGAGAACTGAAATCAATAAAACAGAAACAAAGAGAACAATACAAAGAATCAATGAAACAAAGAGTTGGTTCTTTGAGAAAATTAACAAGATAGACAAGCCCTTATCCAGACTAACCAAAAGGCAGAGGGAGAGCATCCAAATTAACAAAATTAGAAATGAAAAGAGAGACATAACCACTAACACTGAGGAAATCCAGAGAATCATCAGGTCATACTTCAAAAACCTGTATTCCTCAAAACTGGAAAATCTAAAAGAAATGGACAATTTTCTGGATAGGTGCCACATACCAAGATTAAATCAAGACTAGATAAACAATTTAAATAGACTTACAACCCCTGAGGAAATAGAAGTGGCCATTAAAAGTCTCCCAACCGATCAAGAAAAGTGGGCCTTGGCAGTATGTGTTACTGGAGTTGTATCCATGCCAGTGGATGTCCACACAATCCAGAAGAGAATTTGACATTGCTGCTGCCGCTGTTGCCATTATAGCAATGGCGCCCACCACTGCTACTCTTTCTGGGATTACCATTTCATAATTGCTTACTACAGCTAGCACAATGGAGACCCTGGCAACAAAAGTAGCTACCACAGTTAGTTAATCTTTCATTCTATTGGGCATGATAAATTTAATTCAGTAGTTATGTACATCTCGATTGGCTTTGAAAATTATAAATTTATAAACTCAAGTTCCAGTTGCTTGTGGGATACTATCTTACAAGGACACCAACGTACAGTATGGCTCGTTAAGGAAGGGAATGGCTCAGTTGCCTTTAGCCTACTGGCTATGGGTGAGATAGGACCTCTGTTGGTCTTTTCTGTATCGAACACACAGATTGCAAGCCCAGTGCCACTTTGAGATCTTTGGCAGCAATTAACTATGCAGCTCACACACGATTGAGCCTATATGAAAATGAATATTCAGAGACGGGTAATGTCTAGGGTGCACTCACCAACCTAAGACAGAGCACCTGTGTGGCCTGGGCAGGCGTCTCCATGACGGGTAAGGTGACCTGCTGACGTCCCACACAACCCAAGTCAGAAGCTCATTTATTAATAAAAGGAGGACCTGTAGGGCCCTGGCCCCCGTTTTGGGTAACTGCTGCCTTGCTTGCGCACCTTGACCTCGATATCCTCCCTATGCTAATTCCCTGCCAGGTTCCACCCTCCTGAATGCTTAAGGGAAGTTCCTTGTCTGTGTATCCTGAATAATGGGCGTTAACAGATTAGAAGCAAGATTGTAAAACATTGGTAGCGCCGGGGCGGTAGTGGCGCACGCCTTTAATCCCAGCACTCAGGAGGCAGAGGCAGGCGGATCTCTGTGAGTTCAAGGCCAGCCTGGGCTACCAAGTGAGTTCCAGGAAAGGTACAAAGCTACACAGAGAAACCCTGTCTCGAAAAACCAAAAAAAAAAAAAAAAAAAAAAACCTTCGTAAGCGAACTTCTGCCCTCCAGGGTCCTCCCAATGTGCTGTAAGTCTGTATTTAAGACCTCCTCCCCTGCTTCAATAAATGACATTCGGCATTTAAAATTAAATATATATATGTATATATATATAATTGAATGAATACTGCGAATGTAATCTATGAATACCACAAATGTGATTAATATCATGAGTGTAATTAATGAATATCATGAGTGTAATTTAAAAAATAAATAAATAAATAAAAAAAAGTCTCCCAACCAAAAAAAGCCCAGGACCTGATGGTTTTAGTGCAGAATTCTACCAGAATTTCAAAGAAGAGCTAATACCAATTCTCTTCAAATTGTTCCACACAGTAGAAACAGAAGGAACATTACCAAATTCTTTTTATGAGGCTACAGTTACCCTGATATCCAAACCACACAAAGATGCAACAAAGAAAGAGAATTACAGACCAATCTCCCTCATGAACATTGATGCAAAAATACTAAATAAAATATTGGGAAACCGAATCCAAGAACACATCAAAAAAATTATCCATCACGACCAAGTAGGCTTCATCCCAGGGATGCAAGGATGGTTCAACATACGAAAATCTGTCAATGTAATACACCATATAAACAAACTGAAAGAAAAAACCCAGCCGGGCGTTGGTGGCGCACGCCTTTAATCCCAGCACTCGGGAGGCAGAGGCAGGCGGATCTCTGTGAGTTCGAGGCCAGCCTGGGCTACCAAGTGAGTTCCAGGAAAGGCGCAAAGCTACACAGAGAAACCCTGTCTCGAAAAAC
>CABHPH010131488.1:0-29377 GCA_902168325.1 Peromyscus nudipes
AGGGGAAGGGGTCTTGACTGCTTTCTATTGAGTTGAGCAGTGTTTCCCATCACAGCTCTCCTACAGCCCCCGTGTTGAGGAAGGCTCAGCCATACAACCTCACCACAGTTTTCCTACAGCCTCTCTATTGAGGAAGGATAAGTCATACTGCATCCCAGAACAGACCCACGCAATGTCTAAAGGTGCTCGTGTCATCTTCAGAAAGACTGACTGGTAGAACATCACTTTGATGATCAGCCGCAGTGTAGTTCTCCATCACTTGGAACTGTTGTCTGGACAGTCCCTTAAGGGGACATGATACAAGTCTAATATGTCCACTTCATGGTTCAGTTGGCACGTCTTCTATTTGTCTGATAAAATAAATATGTGGGACAAGAAAACTTCATTCAGAAAAGAGGTTTATTTGATTAAGCTTTGACGAATAAATGTCTAAACTTCCTGGGACAGGCTCTGGTGAGGCCCTGCTGGGTGGTATCACCTCATGCAGAGGCAATGACAAGACTGTGTGGAACAGTAAGTGATCAGATCATCAATAGTCAGTCAAGAGCAATTCTGAGACCCCACTCTTCATAACCACATACCCCCAAGAAAAGCTAAAGGGTCCCACATGAATTACCCTTAATCCCTTCCTTAAACAGCTCTTCCAAAGTTCTGATAACTTCCCACTGGGCCCTGCCTCTTAAGAGTTCCATCACCAACCACCATCATTATAACCACACCAGAGGTCAAACTTCCAATACAGGAATCTTCTAGAGAAACATCCAAATCATAGCAGTGGTCATCTAGGAACTGTCTTCTTGATGAGTTCACTGACCTAAACATATCTACTTTCTCTGTGGTTTTGCTCATACTTTGACCTTAGGCCTCTCCCTTCTTAAGTATTCCTCAATGCTCTGAGTGTTACTTCACCCTGAATGGTCCCTAGGGTTTAATGCACTGTGATGGAAGTGCTCCACCAAGACAAGACATAACATCTCTTTGGGCATTTTATTATTTAATTAAATTATAGCTACATCATCTCCTCTCTCTCTTTCCCCTATCTCTTCTATCCCTGACCCTTCCAAATTCATGGCTCCTCTTCTTTTTACCATCATTGTTATATCCACATGTAAATGAATGAACATATAAATGCGACTTGCTAAGTCTATTGAGTGTGGCCTGCATGTATGTTTCTAGGATTAACACTTAATGTTGGATTACCGAATGGGAGGCTTAGTCCTAGGGAAAACTAATTATCCTCTTCAATGGTCGTGAAATGTTTGTGGCTCTTCATCTAGACTTGAAGTCCCATGAAATCTCTTCTGTCCACTTTGGGATGTCAATTGTGGTTGGATTGTCCAGGTCTTCTTTAGGTGCCATGTTGTTCGGATTTCTTGGGTGTAGCTTCTCTGTCATAGCTAGAAAGCACAATCTCACAGCAGACTTCCTGGTCCCCTGGCTCTTGCAATCTTTCCTCTCCCTCTTCCGTGATGTTCCCTGAGTGTTGGGTACAGGAGTTGTATTGTAGATGTATGAGTGGGAACAGGGCTGTTAGCTGTTCTCTGCATTTTGACTAGTTGTGGCTTTCTCTGATAGCTGCAAAGAAATAAAATACCTTGTGATAAACCTAACCAAGGAATGAAGGATTTCTTCAAGTATTTTAAACCCCTCAACTCCATGAGTATTATAAAAGCTCATTCAAAAAGACTCCACATACCAAAGAAAAATGAAACAAGATCCAGTAAACATAAGTTCATCAAGACTTCTTTGAATTGTGTCAAGAAATTGTAATTCTTTTAGTTTAGTTACTGTAATCCTGGGAATTTACCCCAGAACTTTGCCCGTGGTAAGCTTATGTAACACTAAGTTGCACTCCCTACCCCAAAACTGAGTATTTTAAAAGTGGTTTGTTTGCCTCTGTTTACTCAGTGTCCATTAAATGTGAAGCAGAACTGAGTCTGAGGGACAATTTCTGTTCTCCATTAGAAGTTTGAAAGACTGTTAGGAGAACAGACCCTTCTAACATGATTGGGGAGTGAGTTTAGGAATGCTTGAATCCTTTCCACTCATTTCAATAGCCTTATGTAAGTTCCTTCTGAAGCCAGCCTCTCAGTTTCTGTATTTGAACAGGGATCAGATTGGGATTGGAAAATTCTTCCTAACCCTGATGCTTTGAGACCTCATCTTCATCCTCCCCAGCTACTATTAACACATGCTATTTCTTGGATGTATCCATTTGAAAGCCAAATTTTGTTTTAACTCTATGTATGTACTGAATCAACAAGAATCAAATTCTTGGAAGCATTTAGGCACACAGTCCATACAGTGTTTGGTTTATTGTTTGTGACTGATAGAAATTTACAGGTTCAAAGTGAATTAGTATGTGTGTCATTTCTATGCCCAGATAGTAAAGAGATCTTCAAAAGAGGATAAAGGGATGGGTTATTTATTGCTCGGCCCTGTCTCCCCATCATAGAGTGTCCCTAGTGCCTTCCCTGAGAATTACTGAGACAGCAATGCTCACCACAGGTGTCTGCTGTGCATCAAAGTACCAGTTGTTCTAACCAGGAAGCCTGCCCCGAATGGTGGCCTGAGGGATGACCACACCACAGTTGTCTACAGATCCAGACAAATGGATAAATAATTAAATGCATGGGGGAAGGAAGATTCCACTGTTTTTCTAACACCATATAATTTCCATTCCTCAAAATATTATTAGTCCTAATATCTGCCCCTGGATTTGTAAAACAATTTCACTCTCAGTTGTGCCCAATAAAAACAACCCAAGATGGTCCATGCAGACAGGAGCAGGACTGAAGTTGTCACCATTTTTTCCAGATAGAAAATAAAAAATTAATGAAGACAAACTATTCTACAAGGTTTCACAGCCGGGAAATAAGATATGGTAAAAATCAAGATTTGAGTTCAGGTCATTTGCCTGCAAATCCCTTGTTCAGGCTTGTAGACCTTGTCAACCTCTCACTGTGGTCACCTGGATTGCTATAAAGGTGCTTAGTATCAAGAAGGACCACTGGAAAGAAACAACCAGACACACGATGGGGTGAGCTGAAAAACTCTAATCACAAAGGGAGCGTCGGGATGTCAGAGAGAAAGAATCATTACAAAGGAGCACGACAGAATAGTGTCAGCACCTTTTAGGCATTCCGAGACAATAAAAAGTTCACGTTTTCAAGGGGAAGGATTTATATACAGAACTCTACCTGCCAAATCACCAGTGAAACACAAAAACAAAGTTTTGATCATCTGTATGCACAAAACTCGAGTTTACCCTCTTCACATTCAAGGGGAAAAAAACAGTACTGGAGATGTGGTCCTTCACCAAGATGGGAAAGAAATTAAAGGAAAAAGGTACAGGGGACAGATGCAGCAGAAGCAACAGAGATGAGTAGGGAAAAGTAGAACTTGAGTAAGAGACATCCGTTAGACAGGATACCTGAAAATTCCCCTCTGTCTGAAACCTTAGTGTCTTCTCTTTCCAGTGGTATTAATAATTCCACATTTCCTGGTTCAACACTGAATATTTATACACTCATTACATCACTAATTCTGATTGTTCGTTTTAAAAATAGCCCACCTATTATATAATCACGAAAGATGTCTTTTCAATCATGACAGAGAATATTGGATGTAATACGTTTAGCTAGGATAAAAATCATTACAGAGGAAAGAAAATTTTCGAGACTGACAAAAGGCTGTACCATTGTCATTTTCTTTAGAGTGGAGTCTGCAGCTGTCTAAAGTCACTCATTTATGATATGGAGTTTAATCATGTGAATTAAATGCATGAAGACAACAGGATGCGATTCAAAAATAATAAGCTGACAAAACTTGAGAAGGTGAGGAGAAAGGAAAAGTGGATAGGGATGTGAGTAAACACGTAAGCCCTCAGACCGAACAACTAATAGCTCCTGTTCTAAAGTCAATAAGTAAGAAGGAAAATTCAAGTGTATTATATAAAGGTGTGACACTAACTCCCCAAACAACCAAAGAGTATTGACAGCGGCTTTCCCTGGTGAGGGAGGCGGCAGTGAGGAGTTTACTTTTTAGTTTTGTTCTTTTGCACTGTTTGAATATTTTAGAAATGTTGGCATGTATTAATTCTATATTTACCCAAGAAAATTTCCTCCCATTCAAATACCTTGTAAAATGTAGATAAAAATCTGGATGGTAGTTTTAGCCAGATACTATTTAAAAATCATACAAAGAGCAAACAGGGAAGATTTAAAATAACAGTTTCATATCTTTTATTTTAAAAATGAAATATAAACTAAGAGAAAGAAAGTAGTCCTCTCAAGGACACTTTAATGGTTGAATCATAAGACTGAGGTCAGTGTCTTGTCCAAGAACAGCCATTTTCAAGATTCAGATGAAGAAAGAATGTTAAAATAGCCAACACTGTACCAGTTTGAAGCACCTGTGTAGTGTCTTTGGTACTATTATACCCCCATTGGCCTCCTTCTCTACCCCTGTCTTCTCCTTGGCCGCTGAGCTAGGAAATGGGAGAACACAAATGTTTACTAAAAAGCAGTGTCTTTCTAAGACCATATGAATCACAAAGCCTCAGATCAATGCCAGTAATAACATACATTACCATTATACAGGGACAGCCCAGCAGAGATGTTGGCTGGATTTATACACTTGCAAGTGTGCGTATATGTGTGTGTGTGTGTGTGTGTGTGTGTGTGTGTGTGTGTGTGTGTGTGTGTGTGTTTCTGTCTTTTATGAAGCCTGCTGCAGTGACTTGGGCAGAAATACTAGACCACTCTGACCACTGTGCCTTGAATCAAGCTGTTTGCATGACAGGACGTAGTCTCTCAAGGGGCTTGCTCCATTTGCTCTTTCCAAGTATAGGTGCTCAGTAGGACCACAGGCCTGCTCCAGAGCAAGCGTTTCCCTCCCTCATCCAACCCTTCTTGTCTTCCTTCCTTATTTCCTTCCATCTCCTTCCACTTCCTCCTAAATCAACTCCAACAGGTAGCTTAGATTTTTATAGATTCTGGTCTGAACTCAGTCCTTCCTAGCTCAACCTCCTCCACCCATAGTGCTGCCCTCCTTTGCTTCTGTGTCCCCAAGTTAGCAAGTTTCTCAGTTCTTCAGCACAATGTGCTTTGTCGTCAGTCACGTAAGCTCAACCATGTGGTTCATTCTGCCTATCCCACCTGCCTACCACAAACTCTGCTCACGGACCAGCCACCTCAATTTTAGCTTTCCTTGGCCTCTGCATATCTACACAA
This sequence comes from Peromyscus nudipes, assembly GCA_902168325.1. Classification (NCBI taxonomy): domain Eukaryota; kingdom Metazoa; phylum Chordata; class Mammalia; order Rodentia; family Cricetidae; genus Peromyscus; species Peromyscus nudipes. The sequence continues at coordinate 5,235 of CABHPH010131488.1, forward strand.
TCACATTCTCTTTGATTCTAGTTTTGATTGGTGGGACAAGTCTCTATGAACCTCACATTGAAGTTACTTTATGAGAGTTTACTTTGATGGAGCCCATGTCTCAGTTCACTTTCCTTCTGTTGCGAGGCTGGTCACATAGTCAGTGAGGAATAAATATCTATTAAGTTCTGTTGATTTGTGAAAGTTGGCAAAGTGGAGACCAGGGAATAGGGTTTGAATTTTTCCCTACCTATTTATTGAGAGGGAGCACATGCCATGGATATTGTGTGGAATCAGAAGATAGAAGAGTCAATTTTCTCTTTCCATGATGTGAGTTATGAGACTGAAGTCCAATCATTAGCTTAAAAGCAAGCACTTTTGTCCACTGGGCCATTCCCACTGGCCCTAGCACGGTGGTTCTTGACCACTGCCCATGTATTCTTCATCACTCCACAGGATCTCTCACATCGCACCACACATTTAAAGACTGGATATACACATTTTAAACTCTAACGGGGAATCAGAGTACAGTCATGACCTGTCTCATCCTGATATCAATTCAAGATGACAAGGAAAAGCATACGGTATTAAAGTGTCCTTAGATGAGGCAAACATCAGAAAGTGCCATTTTGATGTTTCATACATAGTGAGAATGTGTCAGATTCCATTAGGCACCTTTGTCATGCCTTAAAGAAGGGACAGGAGATGTTTGGTGAAGCATCCTAGCTGCTAAGTGGTTTGCACAAAAATGAGCCTTCCTTGTCATAGTCAGGTTTTTTATTGCTGGGATAAAACACCATGACCAGAAGCAACTGAAGAAGGAAAGGACTTATTTCAGCCCACAGCTGATATGCTCATCAGAGAGAAGACAGGACAAAAACACAGGGCAGGAACCTGGAGGCAGGAACTGAAGCAGAGACCATAGAGCAGTGCTGCTTACTGGCTTGCTCCCATAGTCTGCCTTTTTATAGCATCCAGAACTACCTGTGCCCAGGGTGATACCACCCACAGTGATCTGGGCCCTCCCTCATCAATCATCAATCAAGACAATGCACCACAGACTTGCCTACAGCCAATCTGATGGGGACATTTTATCAATTGTTGCTCCTTCTTTAAAGATGACTCTAGCTTGTGTCAAGTTGACATAAAACTAGCCAGCACACCGTGTGTCCTCGGTGAGGATGCTTCAGATCTCCGGATGCTTTAAATCAGTTAAAGTTTAAAAGTAATGAGCTAAATTACTGATAAGTCTTCCAGGGACCAGCTCTTTTAAAAAGCACTGAATTTTTGCTTATCGTAAGTAGCTATTTTTTTGACCCAGAAACTTCTACAGTGTTTTTATCTTTTAAATAATTGAAGCCATTATTTTAATTTAAAATGATTAGCTTTCCTTTTCTGCTTCATTGTAGGCAATCAATGAACAAAAAATTCATGTTATCTAATTTCAATTGCTCAGCCCTGAGATCACGTAGATATGAGCAACACCAAATGAGCTCAGCGGGTTATGCGCACATATTTATTCATTTATACGCATATGTAACAGTTAAAGAAAAAAGGCATGAGTTAGAGGGAGTGAGCTGGATACATGGAAAGGGTTGAATTGAATGGAGGAGAAAGGAACGGGGGAAATGATGTGATTATATTTAACTTTTAAAAAATTAAAAAATATAGTTTTAAAATATCTGTTGGTCTAAACATATGAGCCACTGGAGATGATTTAGCTGGATTGATATTTTCCATTTTATCTTTGGTCAGGAAAAGCACTAGCAGAAGCTGCAGGTGACTATGAAGTGTTCCTAATCCAGCTTCCACCGTCTGCATCTCCATCCTTGAGTGCACCCAAACACCCCTAGCCATCTGCATTCCTCACTATCACAATCCACTTCCGTGAAATCTCTGTTACTCAAAGTGATGTGCCTACTTGGAAGGTTCGTAGCTCCAGGGAGTACACTGTCTGAAATGCATTGACTTGACCAATGTTAACCAAAAAATGTTCTAAGACATCTGAAGAAACCTAAGTCCACACACTTGATACAAGAACAACCCTGATTCTCTGTGTAACAGGTAATATACAGACTTGCAATCTCATCATTTTTCCAGAGGCTCAGAGGACTTTATACCTAAGAGATGAATCCAGATCCAGTTCTTTCCACTTGTGCTACATGCAGAATCCTTGTGGCAGAGCGCTCATTCACCCCATCTTTGTTTCTTCAACCAAGGTGCTTCCCTTCTTTCATACTGAATGTCACTTTCTTTGAGGTCAGTATCTCTTCCACAGTGTTTACTAATAAAAGATCTCTCTGTGTGTCTCTCTCTTTTTGCCCTGTACTTCGACTTTTCTTTGGACCATCAACCAGCTCCCAAATAAAGACATGGGGACTTATTATTAATTATGAATGCTTTGGCCTTAGCTTAGGCTTGTCCCACTAGCTCTTTTAACTTAATTCACTTGTTTCTATTCATCTACATTTTGCCTCTGGGCTTTTTTATCTTTCTTTCATTCTGTATGTCCTACTTTTCTGCTTCTTCTATGTCTGTCTGGCTTGTTTTCATATCCCTCCAAACACAGCTCAATAGAGCCGTACAGGTACTGTGTCTCCATGAACATCTGAGGCAGCACAAGCCACGTCCAAGGGGGCTTTGTGCTAGCTCACACTGAATTGTTAAGCTTCAGAGCTGAGTGTTTTTAAAGGCTCTTGAAAATAAACTAATGAGCCAACTAGACAACCAGAGTTTTTAGGTTTTTTTTTTTTAACTCCACAAAGGGCATGTTGGGGAATAGCACAATCCATAACTCCTATTTGCAAAGGGGCTGCTGTGCAAAGGGTGCCCTCAGGGTCATGGGCAGCTTGGCCAAGGGCCAGCAGTCAATCCTCCTTCTCGGCTTTTAAGGTTGTTAGCATCTTGCATTTGGCCTTTTCTTGTTTAATGGAATCATAATGAGGCACCACATTTTTTTTCCCCATTAGTGGCTCACTAGATTCTGAATTAATGTAGAATTTATGGATAATTCATTTCTTTCATGTAAGTTCCTATTCTTATTCTATTTCAAGCTGCTGTTGAATTCTTTCTTGGCGTTGGAATATAGTGGTTCAGTCCACTTGGGGGAACATCTATACAGCTCCGTGGTTGTTAGGTAAGTGGAGAATTTCAATGAATCATTGGTAGAGTAGAATCTTATAGGGATAGTCTCTCATGCTTGATTAGGATCCATAGGCTTCCAAAGACTATGTGTGGGTTTTAAAAGCGGGTTTGTTGCTGGCATTATTCTTGGATTTCTTTCACTGTGGTGTGTTGTGGTTTTGAGACAGTCTCATCACATGATTGAGGCTGTCTTCAAACACAGGATTCTCCTACTCCAGCCTCCCATGTGCCTAGGACTGTCTTGAGCCCCCAAATTGTTTGTATATTTGAGCGTGTACTTATCTTGCGGGAAAGGAGGCCACCATCCAGCAGATTTTGAACAGGCTAGAATCTGTGATCAGCTTCAGCTTTCTCATGGAAAACACTTCTACTGGGATGCTACCAAGTTGACTGTTCTAGCCTTCCCTGAGTTCCAGACCTCTGTGAATCCTCTGCTGCACTATTTCATTTACTAGCCATAGCAAACATACCTCCATTTAGGTATGTTTGTTTTCACTATTACTGAAGCTAACAAGCTAGGTAACTGGACTAGTTTAGCTTAACCTGCCCCAAGCCACTCTGTTCATTAGAGAAGCATGGTACAGAGCAGTTCGTGCTGATAGGGTGATTTTCTCAACTCTGGTAGTGCTATCGCTGTTACTCATTCTAGATAGAAATGAAGACCACCCCGTCAGAGTTTGTCCTAGTCTATTGCTGTGATGAGAACCATGACTGGAAGGCATATTAAGGAGGAAATGGTTTGTTTCATTTTACGGATTGTAGTCTGCTGTGAAGAGAAGTCAGGGCAGGAACTCAAGGCAGAAACCCGAAGGCAGGAACTGACACCAAGGCCACAAAGAATGTCACTTACTGGCCTGTTTGTCATTGGCTTGCTCAGTTCATTTTCTTACACAACCCAGGATTACCTGTACAGGGATGGCACTCACAGAGCCTTCTCACATCAATCATTAATCAAGGAAACGCCCCACAGACTTGTCTACAGGTCAAGATGATAGCTGCAATTCCCCAACCGAGGCACCCTCTTCCCGTATGACTCTGCTTGTGTCAAGCTGACAAAGCACTAATCTTCCCATGCTTCCATCTCTGTGAGTCAACTTTTAACTGGATCAGGGCCCTGCTTCCTCTGTAGCTCATGGCCATCGGACTCAGGTCCTGGAATGGGAGTCTTGTAGAGAAGAAAAAGGGAGGCAGCAGATTGGTAGGGCATGGTGGGTTTTGTTAGGAAATGCCAAAGCAACTCTTGGTGAAGTCTTTTTAACAGATGGGGACAGAGACCCAGGAATGACTTGAGCATAAGATGGAGTGGGACAGCCAGGGCCTGCTTGAGGCTCACTCGCTGGGGTGACTGTTTCTCTGTTTTTTAGCTGAAAATCAAAGAGAGTGAGTCTCCTGATACTGCCTTTGCCTTCCACCTCCCTACGCCAGAGCTGTTGAGCCAAGCCTTTTCCCATTATACATTCCAAACATGTATTGCAAAAGGGCAACACATTAAAATAATAAATCAAATCTCTTGTGGCTTTCAAGGTCGGAAGTAGAGGATATTTTTATCTATAAATCATTCCTTTTAAAAAAGCCACATCGAAAGTTAAAAGAAGTCATTATTGGTGAAATCATTGGAAAAAATAGCAGGACACGATCTGGGGTGGGCGATTTGAGGTGATGGATTACCAGAGAGCTCATCTTCTGTCAATTTAAAAAGCTTTTTGACTGCTTGCTTTCCATTTCCAAGCTTCAAACTCAAATAGCTCTTCACAAAAACAATCGCACTAGACAAATTGATATAACTGCTTTACCCAGCCTAGCACCCACTGCCAAAAGTCCACCACCCACCACCTGCCACCCTTTCCTGGTTCCAAACTTCACCTGACATTGCTACAAGAAGGAGACCGACCAGTCCTCAGACACTGGCAATGTGCCAAGCACTCCACTAACACACGTCATTCTGGGAATGCACTAAATGACCTTCCAAAGAAGCTTTTAAGATTCTTATTTTATTCTTGAGAAAACAGACCCCTTGAAAAGTCAAAGAGATCACAAAGTTACAATGTACTTAAAGTAGAATTAGACTATGACTATGGTTTCCCAGTTCACCAGAATTAAGCGGAGGATTGCTCAGCCTTGTGTCTGCAGACGGAGGGTAATCTACTTACTTATTTCCTGACTTTTACTCTCCAGTGTTATGGGATGAATTATGTCCTTTCAAAACTCATTTGTAGAAATCCTAATCCCCCAGTACCTCAAAATGTGACCTTATTTGGAGATAGAATCTAGCTAACCAAGTTAAAATGAAGTCATTATGGAGGGCCCTAACCCAATATGGGCAGCGTCATTACAGAAAGCAGAATGTGAACACAGAATCAACAAATATTATGTGAGGATGATGACAGAGCATGGTGGTGTCAAAGATGCCCAGAAGGCCACCAGAAGCCAGGAGGGAGGTGTGGGCAGAAGCTTTGTCACAGCCTCAGGAAGTGACAGCTCTGCCCACACCTCTGTAACAACCGCCAGTCTCCCAGACTGTGGGACCTTGGATATCTTTTGTCTGATCCACAGAGTTTGTGGCGTTTTGTTATCACAGCTTTGGCATATGAACACATTCAGTCAGGTGAATTTTCTTAAAATAACCATATTACTACCTCTCCTGTCACCCCGATAATTCCCCTATTATCTGAAAGGTTTTTCACCGTTTTGAGCCTTCTCTGAGGGAGTATGGCATGAAAGATTTTAATGACTGCCTCATCGTTCAAGAGACTCCCCTGTGAAAAAGCTTTTAGCAGGAGAGGTGCCCTGTTCTTGTTTTGATCTGGCCAAGGAAGACATGTAACAGAGGTACTCCGGTGTAGCTGCTTCTGATGCAAGATATATTGCGGACTGCTTACCTGGCTTCTGGGCCTTAGAATATAATGGTAGCTAATGTCCATATCTTTGGTTTATAATAAGGAAGAGACAAACATAAGAGAAAATTTCCCACGGTTGCATGTGGCCCAGCCCAATGATGCAGAGATTTCTGGGAAGACCTAGTGTTTGACATGAGAAACCAGCTTAGCCACAGAGGTGGTCAGCCAGCCACTGACCATAAGTACCAGCACTGACTCTAGGTTCTCCGTGCTAATGCTCAGCCTTCCCTTGTGTGTGGGAGACCCATCCTGCTGCACCACTGGGTGTATGCCTCCTGCTTAGGACAGGAGGGTGTTCCCTAGTGTCATCACTTGACAGAGAATAGACCTCTAGGGGACTGGAGAGATGGCTCGGCCCTGGCTGAGCCCTGAACTGGCTGCTCTTCCAGAGGTCCTGAGTTCAACTCCCAGCAACCACATGGTGGCTCACAACCATCTCTAGTGGGATCTGATGCCCTGTTCTGGCATAAAGTCATACGTGCAGATAGAGCACTCATATACATAAAACAAATAAATAAATATTTTAAAAAGGAGAGAGAGAGAGAGAGAGAATAGACCTCTATGTTGTCATACATGCAGCCATCTTTTTGCTCTGTTTCTTTTTCTAGTCGTATAAACCATTCCCCAAATAAAACCCCCTGACAGGTCTGTTGGGAACACTGGAACACATCTGGTGAGTTCCACATTTTACAGCTGTTGGGTCTTTTCTTGGGGAGCTGATTTTGAAGAGAGAGGAGGACAACAGCAGATTCAGAGTGTAAGGGGTTAAACAGACAGTGATGTGTCATGCATGGGACTGAGGAGAAAGGTCTGGAAGAGGCCCAGCCAGGACCCTGCTCTGGCTTGGGTGTTACAGAACAACACTATTGGGCAAGTCACGGTCTGTTCTAAGCCTTAGCTGTCCACTCTTTATAATGAAATGCTCAGTCCAGAGATCACTGTACTTCTGATCACAAAGGAGTAACTCATTTCTAAACCCCATAAAGCAAAGAGCCTCCCATTCTCAACGATGGGAAGTACGGTGTTGTACAACCCCTCCCTGGAGACTGCCTCTTCAGTTGGGGACTCTCTGATACTCTTCTGGCTCTCCTAGCACTCCCATCAACACTGGAAGGTAGATGCAGAGTCTCCAGCTGTATGAAGTCCCTCTCGTATGCACAAAGTCCTCCCGATGCACGCAATGTCCTCTCCATGTGTGCGAAGTCCTCCTCACTCCCATTTTACCAGTTCATCTTTACCATGTCTCCCTCACACTCAACAAAGATAGTAGTCAGAAAACTCCACTTCTATCGGACTATAAAAAAATTGCTGAGTTCAATGAACTTCACAAAAAAAAACCATATTTCCTTTCTTAAATGTTCCAAGAAACTTACATCTATTTTCCTTTAATATATAGAAATGTATTGCCAGCAGGCATGTTGACATTGTTGAGCTCTGAGTTCCCTTTATACAACAAAGCTTGTGTGAACAGTTTGCAAAAGGCTAAAACAATTGCTCAGATTGTAACAAGAGAAGCAAAACCACAGAAAAGGCCAAGCCAGACATTCTCTGATTAGCACAGTTTATGTATACCATATGATCTTACCCTGTTGCTAGAAAAAAAAGCTGCAGACATCGTTCCTCATTTCCCTGCTGCTGAGGCAAATTCATCATTATGTAAATACACTAGTTTCCTAGAGGTCATGAAGTCACTTGATAAATCTGTAGCTACATCAGCCAAGAAATTTGTGATCAAAGCCTGAACCCCTGCACCCCTTCCCAGCACTAAATTCTGTGCCCAGAATATCCATTAACTGTACCTTGTAGGTAAGGCAGCCAAAAAAGGCAAAGGGACTAAACTTTGAAGCTTGGAAAGCAGAGATGTTGACTCAGTAAATATGGAGTTGGTAAAGTCATTAGTGTCTGACGATTTGAGAACCTGATGCTTCAGTCAATGTGGGCAGCTGGCACCATAATCAGGCTACGCTAAGGACTGGAGTAGAGAGCTGAGAGTGCAGCCTGCTGGCAGACTACTTGTTACATGTTCAAGGTCCTGTATTTAACCCTAGCACCATGTCAAAAATAAAGGTAAATAAAAATAAAACAACTCAGCTTCTAGGCTGGAGACAGATAGCAATAAAGAGTATCACAGACAGGAAAGTTGTTAACACCCACGCCAGCATTGTTTGGGAGAGGGAAGCCATCAGAGCCTAGACTCAGGGGTGGTAGATAGAGTACCTGATGCAACTAATATCTGATTTGTGGGATTCTTCTTTGTAAGAACCCATCCTTAACAAGCAAGCTTCTGCCTTGGGAAGTTTCCAGGGTGGTTTTCTACAACAAGGCAGCTCTATTGCATAGAATTGTGTAGTCTGGTCTTGGTGGACACAGCCTTTCACTGGAAATGCACAGTTTTATTCATCAGCTTCATGAGCTTGGCAGTGTGACAGTGTCGTGGGAGAATACATCCTGTGAGTGGTGACAGACTCTGCAGTGAGCCCACCTCACTGAGGACCAGGCACAGCCAGGCCTATGAAGGAAGAAGTAACCCTTACAAGGATTCTTGGGAAGTGACAGCATTTCCCACTGACCGTCTAAACTTCCTCAGGAGCAGCACAGCTCTGGTAAGAGTTCATGTGCCACGCCAGCCTTGGCTTTCTTCCTCACCCATCTCTTTGCTTGTTTGGAAACCCTAGGCACCATCCTGAATCTTGGGTCTGGGCACTGGAGGTACACATTGCTTCTGGATACTGTGCTTGCTTTAGCTGCTGCTTACTGATGTGAAAAATCATTACGTCTCAAACAACCAAATCCCTAGTGCTCGGCGTTTATCATATGCATTACCCACAGGCAAATCTGAAAATCACAGCTCTTCTCTGGTGTTGTCTACTCCATTTCTAACAGTCCAGCCCAGCGTGAGACCACGGAGAACTAAAATGGGTTGGAAGGCAGAAGGTGGAGAAGGATTGCCATTATCTTCTGATTAGCAGAGATGAAAAATGAATTGAGAGATCCAAATGGAGTGACAATAGCATGGTTCAGTGCTCTGGTGGCCTGTTGTTCATAAACAGATAACAGTGCCCTTGGGAGAGTGCATGGCGTAAATCTGCTTGGAATGACCAAACAGCGCTGGCAGAGCTGCTTTCATTGTGAGCTTCCAACACAGCTACTCAGATTAACCTAAGTGCCAAGAACACAGTAAGAAATCAGTGGCTACAATAAAGGAGAAATGAATGGTACAGCGACAGGTCGCTAAGAAGGAGGTGGGACTGCATAGAGCTGCTGACCTCTCAGAACCCAGCTGCAAGCCGTCTTCTCCAGAGGCCCACAGTTGACTCCTTTCCCAGCTCCCAGTCCAGAAACAGGTTCTAAACCCCAGTGTAAGGCTTATGTCGGTCAGCCTCCTGGCACTTCCCCAGCATCTTATTTTGCAACCATTATCTCTCTATCCCACCTCCCCTAGGGGCTTTAAGGGAGGAGCTTGCTTTTCTCCATCAACCTCCCTTCATATGATCCTACCTTAAGACACTCAGGACAAGTAGAGAAAGAAACCACAGGGGAACTGATGGAGTGGCAGATCCCTTGGGCGTGTAGAGCAGTTTACAGGTCCTAAAGTGGATTCACAGACATGAGCACATCTGATTTTCCCAAAGCCCTAGGATATTCCCTAAGACGCATCCATCTTCTAGACTTGTTTCACAGACAGACTCTAAGATGAGAATTATTGCAGTCCTTACCTCTTACAGCTGCTTCAAAGACTAAATGCAATTGAAGAATTGCTAGGGGTAAAATCCTTCACAGCAGAGCCTGGTACATAGGAAAGGTGAGATATTGTTTTAGCTACAAATTCTGGGGGAAAAATTGTTATTTCTAGCTTCTCTAAACAGGAAGCAAAAGACTAGAACCCAAATGATCTGCTCCCTTGGCCAGAGTCTCTTTGGTACCTTCAGGACACTAGCACGGCATGAAATTCCTGCTCCCTTGGCACACTGCCTGTTCCACCTCCAGTGGCCTCCATGCCCGCACTGAGTATTTGAAGTGGACCTTGACCATGAGCACTGCCTACTGTGGTCAATTGCATCCATGTCCTTGGGGCCACATTGTCCCACCTTCATAGGCAGCTCCTCTCCCTCCTCTGGTGTTCAGCTCTTCCTCCCAGGTGGAGACAAGGCCACCTACTCCTGAGTTCAGTGGTCCCTCTGGAGTCTGAAAGATAGCCACCTGTCCTGTGGGAGTCAGGCAGTTAATCCCGTCAGTGGGCAGGAACTTCAGCGTTTGCCCTTGACTGCAAGGTGCACTAGGCCACGTGAATCAAGGGCAGAGAGTCATGCTGCTACAGGAAAGGGACCCTGTGGGCAGTCAGAGAGCCAACACCAGGTCAGCTGGTCCCACTCCAGAAGGAAGAAAGCACAGCTGACATGGGTCAGCATGGCTACGTATTTCCAGATTATTCTCAATGGAGCTGCATATGCTGGCCATGTGCAAATGCTGCCTGTGAAACTTAAAAGGTCAAAACCAACAAAAGAGCAAACTCATCTGCTAGAGGCAGGGCAAGCTCAGAATCCTGCAATACTGACCACAGACACAGGTTGCAGATACAACTCAACCTAACAGAACCCTTCCACTGTTTCTCACACCTGGCTCTTCTCCTGTCAAGCTGTGGCTGAATGCCTCTGCTTGCTGGGTCTCTGTCTTAACACCTCTTAGCAGAAAAAAAAAATATTTTTCTTCTATGTGAATGAACCCCCACTTTTCTTCTGTCATCCCTCTCAGGACATTTACCCTTTTCTGCCTTGATCAAAGTTGTTAGCCTACACGTCTTAATTTCTTGACCTCAAACATCACCCTGTTCTGCAGAGTTACCTTTGCTTTTATGGGTGCCAACAACATCCTTCTCCAGGCCTAGCCTACAGCATTTGCCTCAATTCCTGATGGTTGTCTGCCATTATAGTGGCCACCTACCCTTTTCACTCACTACCTCTGAACCCCACTAGACCAGAGGGGGCATGTTTTCATCCTTAGTACCCAAAGCCTCATGTGCTGTTAGTCATCGTTAACTGGGTTCCATGAGATCAGGGACTGTGGTTTGTAGAACATAGACTCTTCATTTATTCACTAATAGAATGGAAATTTGATACTGGTGGCAATTTCTAAGCAAAGTTCCATTGCTTTATGATTTTGCATTATTAATTTGGATAGTGTTAGCTATTGATGAGTGTGGCACACAGTAGAAGGAATGATTCTTGGGAAAGATTTGATTTAGTCAGTCATATTTCATGAAAGCCTGATGCTGCTGTAAAGTAGCCAATACTTATGTCCCAGACTAGGAAATGACCTTCAAGCTCTGGCTCTAATTCATTTCCCACCCGGTGCATTACCATCCAGTCTAGGGGCTAGCACCTTCAGAAAGCAATATGCTTGAGCGACACTTTCAGCTTTCATGTTAGAAAGTGCTCCTGTGTCTAGTCATCCATTATAGATAATGGTTAGGGAACTCTGTGGCCCAAAGAGCATGTCTTATATAAGAGCAAGTGCCACACAGAAAAAGCTGTGTACACAAGACAACATAAACATTATGAACATACTCCGTAAGGGCAAGCATGAAGAAAGGAAATAGAGGAAATTGCAACCAAATTGTAATTCATATATCCATTGCTTTCCAAACATTACAAAAATCCTACTGTGTGGGGGCACTGATTTAGGCACTATAGACATCTCATGGACAGGACAAGTGAGCACTTGTGGCTAAGTTTGTTGTGGTAGAATTGGGGGTAAACATTTATAACCTCTAGATCCCACAGTTCTGGTCTGTATGTTATAGTGATAAATAAAATCCCATAGGGCATAGGAATGTCTCTTTTTCAAACACAAAGAGTGAATTTTTTGTTTCTTGAATGCTGGACAGTTTAGGAAATGCATCACACCAACAGTTCATCCCATGAAGCTGCTGAACTTTTAGGACAGAAGAAATGATCATCTCTGCTGGGGCAAGTGGGATATGTCTGCAAGGAACTTAGCAGCTAGGTAAAACATGCCGCTGATCTCAAAGATTAGCACAGCTACACAATCCTCAGATTGTAAAGGACTTTCCAATTTGCTTGCTGGGGTTACTTGAATTAACAGCAGATCTCGACCAAGAAATTAGAAGATAATTACAGGGAAGCCTCAGACTTGGAGGAAAACGTAAAGATGAACCCCGGAGCCGGTGCCACTGACAGTGTTCGTCTGACATCACTGAGAAAGTCCTCTAAGGATGAGCCATCCTTGTATTTAATGAGATGCAAAAGAGAAGTCTTGCTTATTAAAACCGCTGTGAACAGCCCATGGTGGGCAGTTTCACGCTTCGAGTGTCTTTTCCCCTGGTGCAGTCTGGAGGAGCTAGCTTACAATGTACATGAGAGTTTGCCTCCATCAATCATGTAACACGGTCCACACACAGCACTAGAGATTTACATGGCCTGCAATATGGCCATGACTGATAAGAAACATCTCCTGCATGAAATACTTACCAGAAGACAACTGCCAATCAAACCCGGGTCACTTTACCCAGAGGGACAGCACAAAATTTACAGAAGGCTGGTGATGCAGGCTGAAGCTGCCTCCGCCAAAACTCACTGAAAAATCAATAAAAAAATATTGTTCACATTTTAGATTTGCCCATAATGGAATTCATTTAAACATCATTACTGGCCCATGCTGACAGCTTCAAAATTGAATTTTTCTTGTGCTTGATGGAGTGAATAAATCTCCCCCTGGTAGGTAGTTGTTGCTTTCCAAAGCTTATAACTCACATTCTCCCAGCAATGTAGTGTCAAAACCAGTAGTAGGTTCTGGCAGAGAGTAGAAGAAGATGAGACATATAGTCTATGGAGAGATTTTTGCACTGGTCTGATAAGATTTATAAAGTCATCTTCATTCAAAAAGGATTTCTTACTGACCGCCAGAGGCTGTCCGAGTCTTACACCAAGCTTTGCAAATGGTTGTGACACCAGGTTCATGCAATACAGGGTACAGAAGTGGCTGGGTTGGGTGGAAAGTCCCTTAGCAAGCTTGTAAGGGGCAAAGGGCAGCAAAGCTCCAGGCTTTCTCACTGACCTGCTGGAGATGTGCTGTTCCAATTTTTTGTTTTAATGTTTTTAGCTCGTGGCAATTTCTTGCTTTGGCGGATTTAGTAAAAATGATTAATATAATAATCCACCTCATACTTATCTATGAAGGCTCTTAGCCTACTTGGAAATTAAAGAACTATTTCCCATTGATTCTATTTCTTTTAACATCAAGATTCACTTACTGGATGTTCCTAGTGGGGTTCTAATACTTAAGAATTGGAGAGTGTTAATTACCATTTGGAATTCACAGTGTCACCGCAGCTGAACACGCTGTCCACAGGAGTGTGAGGGAGGGCTAAACAGAGCACATTACGATGCTGTCTGTCTCACAGAAGCTGGGATGAATGGCCTTTCTGCTCGGATTCTTTCTGAGATCGATCTGCACAGAGAAAACCGCAGAACACTGGCACTTGAGCTAAATCTATTGTTAAGCCAAATTGTTTGGTTGGTTGTCCTTTATCAAGGTTTTAGCCTCCTGCTTGCTCTTTTAGATGTAAGCAAAGTAACCTCTTGCTTTGGACCCAAAAAGCAATTTGCACAACGTGAGAGATAAAAATGCTCATATTCAACTCTGAGCCACCACCCAGCCTGGTTAGGACATGAGATTCTCAGAGACTCTGGTTACCCTTCCCTGAAACGGGGTTCATTCCTGATGTGCCAATTCTACTGTTTTATGACAAACATCAAATGAACTAGTAGACACACACACACACACACACACACACACACACACACACACACACAAAGGATGTGGGCTATAAGGTGCTCACACTAAAATCATCTCAGTTACAGCATCTTATGGCACAGCTTACCGGCCCACATGTCCCGTAACTTGAGGTCTGCTGTAACTGAGTTCCACGGCAGATGAATAAGGTAAGTCTGAGTTGTTTTTAAAGACTTGGGTCTGAGTGACCCCAAACGGTGTACAGAGGAGAAAAGATTCAGTACTCCATTTCAAATCAATAGAACGATCACCCAAATATTTTGTCACATGATATTGTCCCCTTAGAACACTATGCAGCCATTTGCCACTTAGTCTCCAACCATCTCATGAATTTACAGAGAACGCCTGTGCACATACAGCCTGCAGTGGGGGGTGGGGGGGAGGAACTGGAGGGGACGAATTTGGAGAAAAATGAGACGGTTCAACACAGTAAGAAAAAGGAAAGTTTTTGCCGTTGTTGTCAGAGTCCATAAATCAGGAAAGCAGAAAGAGAAAAACAACAACAAAATAAAGCACAGCCCAGGTCGAGTCTATTAAACACACTCTCAGTTTCCAGACACGGTTTTGTGTTCACCAGCAGGGACGGGGAGAGGTGGAAACTTCTACCCTGTGGGCCCCACCCAAGACCTGTCTGAACTCTGATGAACAGAGTCTGCACAGTCTGAGTAATCGCAGACTTTGACTCTACCACGCCAACATCAGTAACAGAATTTTACAATGGGCAAAATCAGGCTGTAAAGGGGGCCTGCCATCCTGGTACCCAGGACTCTCCAAAGCACTTGGAGTATACCATATAGTGCATCATTAAGTTTCTCATCTGAGAAAAGAGGAAAGATCTTATTCACCTTGATGTAGGCTTTTGGGGTGTGTGTGTGTGTGTGTGTGTGTGTGTGTGTGTGTGTGTGTGTGTGTGTGGTGTCAGGGATTAAGTACCAGGAACATAATGGCTTTTCAATAAATACAGGCTGCTTTCCCTCTGCAAAGGCTCAGGACTCTAAAGGGATCCAGTGCAGCCTTTGCCATACGTGGGAGGTGGCTTTACAGTGAGGCTTTGACCCAAATTCTGAATGGGTAGTGGGCAGACCCGCTGGTCAAGCCCGGATCTCCATATCAGACATCCACCTCACAGGCTTTGACTTAGCAGCTCTCTAATGAGCCCACTGTGTGAAAAATTAATCCATAGTGGTGGTGTGTTGCCTAGCTTTTGGCTTGCTTTCTCTTCTGCTGCTCAGCAAGACCCCAGGCATTAACTACATAGATAGAGTCTGCATTTTGATTAGAAAAAAAAAAAAAAGGTTACACACAAAACCAACCGCCCAGGAAACTCATCCCTTCATGGAAGTCTCAGACTTAGCATCAGTAAAGCCTCGGTGTGTGGGACCCAACTGTGCTCATGAATTTCAGAGGCTTGTAAGAAATTATCTGTTTTGCTGGACTCTCGCTGGGATCAATCATCCCCTTGGTGGTTGGTGCCAATTAAGAGCTAGCGTGATGCAAAAGGGATATTTTAAACACTGTTTGACACCAAGCACTTCTCTGTCCTGTCTCCCTCCCTTTACTCTCCTAACTGGCACTGCCTGGGCCACTTTCTCCTTTAAAGGAACCTTGACTCTGGAAGTCCAAGGCTGGGATGAAACTAATGTCCCCTGTCCTTTTCTCCAGAGGAACACTGTTTACCACATGATTTCTCATCATCTCGCATGCTCTCGAAGCGGAGCCCATCACTGCCTCCGCCTCCTGTCTCACGCTGTCCTTCCTGGAGCCCCAATCTATTGTAGCACAGCTGCCCGAGTCCTTGCTGCAGATCACGTTGAATCACGCCATTCCTCTGCTTAGAATGAATCTGTGGCTCTCCTCGTTGCCTGCAGCTCAAAACCCTTCAAGAACCGCTCTCTACCTTCCTCCTCAGCCTTGTCTCATCACACCCGGCCTGTCCCTCTCCGTCTTCCATCCTCTGCACGAACACATTGAGTGACTCTTGTCCTCCTATACTTCCCTGCCCACACCACTTCAGTCACCCAAGATGCAACCTGCATGCAGCCTTCAAGGTTCAGCTCTGTGCTTCCCTCATTTCTTACCTACCCCTCAGGACGTGGTTAAGTGACCCACGCTGTGTTGTCGGGGCACTAATTCTCCTTTCTAGCCTAACACTCATCAGGTGACGGTATCCTAGCCGGTTAATATGCGTGCCCCATCTCCCCCCTCCAAATAGCCTGCAACTGCCTTGATGGCAGTTGTAGGTTTCATATGTATCTGTACCCTAGTGTCTGTACAATGTGGCCCAGGCTAAGCTGTGAATGCTCAGTTCAACCCCTCTGCTGCTAGGTTTTGTTTGTTTGTTTGTTTTGTTTTGTTTTGTTATTCAACGCAACTTGACTCAAGCTAGAATTATCTGGGAAAGGGCAACTTCAATAGCAAAAGCACCTTCACCTGTAGGCAAGTCTGTGGGCGTTCTCCTGATTGACATTGAGAGGGTCCAGCCCACTGTGGCTGGTGGTACTGGGTTGTAGCAGAAAGCAGGATGAGCAGGTCAGTAAGCAGCGCTCTTTCGTGGCCTCTGCTTCGGTTCCTGCCTCCAGACTCCTGCTCTGTTTTGCTCCCTTCCTTGGCTGCTCTCAATGATGGACTGTGGCTGGGAAGTGCAAGCCTAAGAAACCCTTTCCTCCCCAAGTTGCTTTTGGTCGTGGTCTTTATCACAGCAACAGAAAACAAACTAAAACAGCTACTGTCACGGTCACCTGAATCATCTTGCATCTACTCTATTTCTATTAAACAAGTGCTACTGTCTGAGGAGGGCCTAGAATTATGTGTTTTCCCACAGCTCCACTTATGATGTCAGTGAGGATTAAGAATAGCATAGTCTGGGGCTGGTTCACTGGTTAAGAGCACTTGTTGCTCTTACAGAGGACTCAGGTTTGATTCCTAGCAACCACAAGGTGATTTACATCCACCCGTAACTATACTTAGAGGAATCTAATGCTCTCTCCTGGCTTCTGTAGTGCACATACAAACCTATAGGCAAAACACTCGTACATAAAATAAAACTAATAATTCTAATAAGGAAACGTAAAGAACAGTGTAGCAAGCAGATGCTGACAAATATATCGTGTGTGGATGGACACGCTAATAACATCATTTTGGAGGTTGAAATAAGCTTGAAGAGTTGTGAAATCAAACCAGATTGTGACTTCAGGGCAATCTGGTATGAGTGCTTGCTTCTAGAATGGCGTTTAGTCGGGGCTGGAGAGACGGCCTTGCGGTTAAGAGCACTGACTGTTCTTCCAGAGGACCCGGGTTCAATTCCCAGCGCCCACATGGCAGCTAACAACTGTCTGTAACAACAGTTCCAGGGGACCTGACGCCCTTACACAGGCAAAACAACAATGCACAACAAATAAATTAGTTTAAAAAAATGCTAAAGAAAGAAAAACAATGGCTTTTAGTTAAGTGGGCAGTGGGATCTGGCCTTTGCTTACAAGTTGATGACTCAGTGGCGTTAAGCTGTTTCAGGGGGTCTGGGGATAACCTTGCTTCCTTTGAGCATCTGCGGATTGGCCCTGTTCACCAAGTTGTTTCCCACCAACTCACCTGATGTCCGTCACCTGAAAGCCTGGTGGAGAATGCCACGCAGAACTTATCACTGCCTCAGACTCCAGGCTCCCCTTGATTTTCCCAAGACCCCACTCCATTCTTACCAGCCACTGACAACTCTCCACATTGAATCTAAGAAGCCTAGCATGTTGTGGCCCCTCGATGTTTGCTGATGCACAATAACACAAAGTGAATCAAAGAGCTCTGACTTGGATCCGTGTCTGGTAATTGCAATAACTATTGATAGAGTATGGATTTTCTCAAGCCTCTGATTCCTCATCTATATGGTCAAAGCAGTAGACTAGGTTGTTTCCACCTCTGGTATTTCCTACCCATAAATACAAGAGAACTTGAGCCTGAAACTTGGTCTAGAGCTAGATAAGAGACCTGCAGGGTGCTTAAGTGAAACATCGCCCGAGGCCCAGGAGAAATGGCTTGTCTCAGCCTTCTTAATTCACCATGAATGTGACCAGAGAGAAGCATAGTCTCTTGTTCTGAGGGAAGACTAGTAAGTACTCAGCCCTGGGCATCCCTGGGGCTTTCCTGAGATTCGTGCCTTAGCATTCAGACACCACTCATGATCACATGGAGCTGTCATCCCAGAAGCAGCAAAGTAAGGCCCAACACATCAGAGGAACACGGCAGAGTAGGCAATACTGGGGGGGGGGGGCAGTAGACAGACAATGGAGGCGTGGCAGAGGCCCGGCGTGTGCTCTGGAAGACCACTCAGTAACAGTGTTGAAATCATAGGCAAATTGGTTATCTCAACTGACTTTCACAACCTTGTGGAAGGAAAGAGCAAGGTTGCCCATTTATACACTAAGAAAACCGAGTCTCTGAGAAGTTCTGACTCTCAAAAGGATGTCTGCATAAGTACCCAGTGAATACCCAGTGAGGGCTGCAAGCCAGGCTCTCCAGCTCCGAATGTTATGTGCTTCGGCTGCATCGTGTCCCGTCCTCTCCTTGTCTCCTCTGTTGGACCTGACAAAAATCCCACCAGGAGAAAAGGGTGTGGATTTGTGTTTCCATTTTATAGGGCAAGAAGTCAAAGCTCGAAGGGACTCTTCAGTGTCATGGTAAGAAGCGGAGACATCCTGTGTGCTTTTTACTGTATTGTACATTTTAAGAAATATGTCTTCTATAACTCTATCTTGTTGGTGATACAGAATAGGGCATGTTGTGATCTTTAATGTTCTAGCAAGAACACTGAGGTCCAAAAAAGTACCACTGCATGAATATATTTAAGAGGAATATGTGAATTTTGGTTGGCTTGAGAATGATCTTTCCAACCACCGAATTTGCCTCCCACAGAAACGATCTGCTCACCCAGGACTATAAATAAAGGGGACTGGCTCAGATACCCACCCATGTCCATTAAGCTCCTTCCCAGGCATCCACAGTACATGCCTTGTCCAAGTCCCATAGTCAGAATGTCAGGGTTTGAAGCCAAGTACTCCATCTCCATCTTAATCTGTTGAATTTGGTTGCCTAATTTCTCTACAAATTTTAGAGTCCAGCCATCCTAGGTCCACGAGTAACTGTCATTGAGCATTAACTAGAACAAGAAGTTCTCTTGTGGCTATAGTAAGCAAAACACTGATGAACTGACCAATCAACAAATAACAACTGGTTGACATAGGGCAGTCAGCTTCTTAGGCGACATGAAATGACAGAAGTCCTGAACTTAGAATACAGACCAGGGTTCTAATCCATCCGATCCTTCTAGGACACCTCTCTCCCTCATCCTTCCACGTGAGTCTTGAGCGATACATTTTTTTCAAATTCAGCAATACCGAGACTCTGAAACCAGTTACCTTTGTTATTAGTCATATCAAAGATAGAAATTTCTAGAAGTAGTCACCTTACCTGAGCTAAGCAGATAATGTAGGCTCAGTGAAGTCTGACTAAGGCTACCATCCTTTTGAAGTTGAAAAACAAGAGGTAGCTGTCTTAGTTAGGGTTTTTTACGTTGCTGTGAAGAGTCACCATGACCAGGGCAGCTCTTATAAGGAAAACATTTAACTGGGGTGGCTCACTTACAGTTTCAGAGGTTCAGTCCATTATCATCATGGTGGGGAGCATGGAAGTGTGCAAACTGATATGATCCTGGCTCCATCTTGATCAGAAGGCAACAGGAAGTTGACTGAGATACTGGGTGGTATCCTGAGCATAAAAAACCTTAAAGCCCACCCCCACAGTAACACACTTCCTCCAACAAGGCCATACCCACTCCAACAAAGCCACACCTCCTAATAATGCCATTCCCTATGGGATTACGGAGGCCAATTACATTCAAACTACCACAGTAGCCTAAACTCCACCTGCACCACCACCCCAGCCTTTTAAATCCCACATTACGATGTGTGGTGGATTGAATGAGAATGGCCCTCATAGGCTCACATATTTGAATGCTTGGTCACCAGGGAGTGGAACTCTTCAAAAGGATTAGAAGGATTAGGAGGTATGGCTTTCTGAGTATCACTTGGGGTAGGCTTTGGGGTTTCAAAAGTCCACGCCAGGCCAGTCTCTCTCTCTCTCTCTCTCTCTCTCTCTCTCTCTCTCTCTCTCTCTCTCTCTCTCCTCTCTCACTGTCAGCAGATCAGGATGAATCTTTCAGCTACTTCTCCAGAGTCATGCATGCCACCATGATAATAATGGATTAAACCTCTGAAGTTATAAGCAAGCCACCAGTTAAATGCTTTCTTTTATAAGAGTTGCCTTGGTCATGGTGTCTCTTCACAGCAATAGAACAATGATTAAGACAGCCTCTGAGCTCCATCCCTCAGCCTCAGAGAGGTATCAATTTACGTTGGTAGTTGGTAGCCAGAGCATTTCTCCCTGCCATAGCCCATCTTGTAACAAACAGCTCTACCTTCCACTCCCCTGCTGACGTCTCTTTCATTTCTTGACTGACAATCAATTTTCCTACCTGTCATCGTCAATTCTGCTCATTAACTCTCCCACCTGTCTCAGCCGAGGCCTCCTGATGCTGAAGAGCGTCTCTAAAAAGTTATTTTCTCAGGCAGAATAATTGAAGCTTCTTGTACATCTAGAGAGCTGTTCGTCCAAAGCACTCGGAGCTGTTTCTAAATGTCAGTGAAAGCGGACATTTTTATAGCAGGGCGGAGGGGCTGCCATTCTAGAACAACCAAAGGAAGAGTGTAGAGAGAAGAGCACCCCGTCACGGTGCAGCATGCAGGCTGGGCTCCCTGAAGAAAACGCTTGGCAACTTGACAGCCCCTCCATGTTTGTTTCCTTTTTAAACCTGGGCCTCGGAGAATGCAACGTCAATTTGGTCCCCTTTGGTTTCTAAAGGAATCTCTTCTGGTCCTTCCAGACATGACCCTGGAAGTGGTTAATCCAAGATAGATGCTATAGAAATGAAAACAGAGAGAGACAACTTGTGCCTTTTGTGAAGTGCTGAGGTACCAGGGTCAAGTTCATAATGACAAAATCATGGACGTAGACAAGCTTTCCCCCTCACCAAGGGTCTTTGCACGCCGTGTCTGACGCTGCCCTTGTGGCCTGCATTGGGACCACCCTTCTCTCAGATAGCTCTGAGACTTGTCTCGCCTCTTCCAGGTCCTTGTTCAAATGTTACCTGTCCTAGAGGCCAGGTAACCGCACTCACCCCACCTCTCCACAACACAGGTTCCTCCCTTTAGAAATAGAGCTAGACTCCCTTCTATTACTATGCATGGACTTAGAAGACGGTGATCTGCCTGGGATCCTGAATCTTTTCTATTTTCATTACTGTGTTCCTGAGACCTACCACAGAGTCTGGGATATAGCAATTGCCCCATTAGCATCTATTGGACTAAAGGACTCAATCTCAATTGCCTTGCACCAATTTGCTACAGCCCCCTTCCTGTTTTGTAGAGGAAGTGATTGAGGCTTAAGGAGACCAAAAGGCCTGGTCACGTGACTGACAGAAGCAATCCCAGATTGCCCCATGCTGCCTTACTCTGCCCTCCAGGGACTGGTCTCAGAAATGACAAGAAGTGCTCATTCCCATTCAGGAAGGAACGTCCTAGAGATGAGCTCTAAGAGTCCGTACCCACACCCTGCATTAGGCCTCTCTTGGCACCCTGCCTCACCTTCCCTCTAGGGAGGCACGTTCCCAGGCACCCACTGTATCTGTTGACAGCCCACAGGTCTAATCAGTCCATTAAGATAGAGCAAACACAGAAAGGAAAGGAAGAAATAATTGCCAAGTAAACAAACCTGAATAGTTCAAGGGACTAAGGTCAACACTAATTATACTGCTCCGGGAAGAAAAAGCATGGGAGCTAAGACTTTCCACTTCATTCTCTCTTTCAAAGAGACTCCTCTTCTCCCTGCTGGCTGCAGAGCAGCTCCTAGGCCTGGCAGCTTCCCATTCCTCCACCTGGTCCTCCCTTCGCTACTGACAGAGGTGGATCACTTCTACTCATTAAGTCAGATGCACACACTGGGCACTTTCAACACCTCTCCCCTGCACCCCCCTACCCCTCCCCATAACAAGTTCCTCGGCTGTTTTTGGAGCTAAACCTGATGATTTTCCTTTTACAAACACAATCCACAATCCTAAGGGTTGAGGTGATTGGTAACCAGACATTGTGTTTTTCTGAGATTGAAAGGACATCCAGTCAGAGAAAAGCAATCCAAAGTCTGACAGTGTTGGATGTAAGAGATGGACAGCATCATACACAACAGCAGTTTGTTCTATGTGGTGTTTTCAAGTGCATTGGAGGTAGGACTGAAGCTTCCCTATGTCCCTGGAAGGAACTAAAGAGCACTTGACTCCCTGACACTTAGAAGAAAGAACTAAGAGGCTTGTCCAATGGCCTTCCTAAGTTCACGCCCACACCCTGTTTAAAAAAAAAAAAAGAGCCCGGCAGTGGTGGCTCATGCCTTTAATCCAAGCACTTGGGAGGCAGATCCAGGCAGAACTCTATGAGTTCGAGGCCAGCCTGGTCTACAGAGCGAGTTCCGGGACAGTCACCAAGACTGCACAGAGAAACCGTGTCTCAAAAAAAAAAAATGTGGAAAGCCAACACTGAAATCCAAGTTTTTCACTCTACATAAAATGATATATATCACCAACATGCAGAGAGAGAGAAAGAGAGTGAGTGAGCTGTTCTCAAACTGGCTGTGCTGGGTATAAGTTTGTAATTTCACAGATATTTCACTTGCCCTTAGAGCTCAGACTTCAGAATCAACCAAGTGAGGGTCCAGTAGAAACAAATTACAATGAACCTCAGTGTCCCTGCTCAATTCACAGAGTCGTGGACACATGCAAAGATACCATGTGACATTTATCCCAGTGCAACACACAGAATGCTCAATAAACATTAGCAATTCTTAGTGGGTTGTCCCAGAGCCAAATCTTTGACGAGGGAGGGGCAGTTGACTAATCTCAAATACATTCCTGTATGGAAGCCTTAGCTAGTCATTCCCTGGGCATGAAGAGGAGGGAAGGAATGATTCTAGACCTCCGAAGCAGGAAAAATGGGGCAGGCACTCCCCGTCCCCAAATGGTTGCTATGAGCTGTGAGTGCACTGACTCTGTGCTCACTTCTGTGAGGGAAAAGCTGCCATCATCCTTATTTAGAGACATCAACACCACTTCTTACATAGACAGCTCTGTCATACACTAAACATGTCCCTGAAAAACTTCTATTGAAACCTAGTCCTTAGGTGATAGTTCTCAAAGGAAAGGTCTTCTCCAACTGGCCAGGTCAGGAGGGTTGTGCATAGCATTGGTGCCCTTATGAAAAGAACCCCAAGAATTTATTTGCTCACTTCTGCCTTATGAGGACATATAAAAACAATGACCGACTACACAGGGCATGAAGCATGGAATGCTGAATCTTCCAGAGCCTTCACTGTTGACTGCCTGGCCTCCAGAACTTGGAGAATAAAGTTTCAGTCAATCGTAAACCTCTTAGTCTGTAGTGTGTTGTGAAGGGAAACTCAATGTATTTAGACAAGCCCCATCACTAAAGTAATCCCCTCTTACAGATAGGAATACTGAGGCAAAGAATGATTCAGGGTAGGACAGAAATGCAGACCCAGGAAGGTCACCAGAGTGTAGCCTTTCAGATACAGTGGACAGGCTCCCTGGCGTGTACCGTCAGCTACAGAGCAAGGCTGACCCTTTCCAAGCACCTTCTCCTACCTGACAATCCCCCCTGGCCTGTCTGTGCCCCTGCTAGAATAAGGAAGTTCTAAAACTGAGCCAGGAATGGTAGTGCGCACCTCTAATACCGGCCTTAAAGACTGAAGCTCGTGCGACCTGGCCAGCCTGGTCTGCATGGCAAAACTGGACTTCAAAGAGGCTGACACAAAACTGAAAGGGGGGGCCAGCTTTCTAACCCCAAACAAGCTCACAGACACTCCCTCAGTAACACCCTGGAGATTATTTCAGATTCAGACACTGGAGCCCAGGGCAGACCAGCTGCCTAGGGCCTCCGGCCAAGAGCCTTGTGAGACTGTGATCCTCAGGCCAACAGCAGGATCTTCCTACTCAGGCTGTCTAGTGACTGGTCAGTGTCTCCAGTACCTTCTGTGACAGTCAACAGTTCCTCACCATCCCACCAGAAAAGGTCCTGCCGTGACTTCGCTTGTCTTATTTTCTGTTTGACTTAAAAATAGAGAGCAGGGAGGGGGGTGAGCGTGGGAGGGGGAAGATGATAGATAGATAGATAGATAGATAGATAGATAGATAGATAGATAGAT